>WNWK01002928.1:0-185000 GCA_009830355.1 Cherax destructor
TCGCTGTCCTCGGAGTGAAGCCAAGTGTAGTACTTTGATAGTAGGGGCCTTGTACATAACAGTAAGACCGCCCACATCCCTCCTGTGTGGAAGGCTCTGCTAAAATGATAGATCTATCCAGGCTGGGTCCAGGCGAGAGATGAGGCGTCTTGCTCTGTTCGCTACTCTGTCAAGAAGTCGAAGATGAGCTGGAGGGGGGCGGGCAGGCAATCCAAGAAAGTGGAGCATACTCAACGTGTGGGCTTACTTGTGTCTCGTACAGAATTTTGCAATCTCTACTGTCGAGCAGATGCGAGATACGTCGAAATGCTGTAAGCTTCCTTGCTGCCTTGTTTGCAAGATATACAACGTGGTTCTTCATGGTTATTTTTTTAGTCAAATTTCACTCCAAGGATATCATCTTTGTCCCCGGGTACCAACACTCTTCCATTCTACTGCTCTGGCATTATCATCCCTGTAGAACACTTGCCCCAATAGGGTGTCTTGCTAACTCTGTCCCATTGAGAACTACATTTAGAGATATACCTTGAAGGTAATCACTGAGGAGACATAGTGTAGAGCCTGCAATTCCCAGTGCTTGCAGTTTTGCCAAGAGTCCCTGGTGCCATATTCAGTCGAAAGTACTAGCAATGTCCAGTTCTACTACACAGCTGACTTTGAATTCATCCAGTGACTTGTGCCACTTAGTGGAGAGGTTTAACAGCAGATAAACAGCAGAGTAACCTTTTCTGAAGCCATATTGACGGTCACAAAGAAGTGAGAAGTAGTCGAAAAAACTATCATTTGCCGTGAGATTATTGTCTCATGGATTTTGCCAGTGATTGACAAGAGTGACACTGGTCTGTAGTTGCTAATTTCTGCTCTGCTCTTCTTTTTGTAAACAGGGACTGAATTTGACTCCATAGAGAAGGCCATTTACATTGTGTTAGTTTCTCTCTCTCTTCCTCAAGAGGTCCAGGGATCGAACCCCAGACGGCGGAACGTATAGGTAAGTCTTTCACATTACCTGTTGTCAATGTTACCTGGAGAAAGACACACATGCAATGATGCGAACCTTTATTAACGATGTTTCGCCCACATAATGGGCTTTACCAAATCACAAACAAATCTACCCAGGGAAAGATGATTTTCCTATATATGGGGAAGGCAACTAGTGGATTTTTCCACTAATGCTCCGCCTCCTCCTGCGTCCCTTCTCCGCGCATATGCTGTACATTTCTCAAGATTGATGGACTGAACTCATCGACTCCAGGCTGAGGGACGGATTACCTTAAACTCCTCATCTTCATTCGTTATTCTCTGCATTGGACTGAAGAAGCCACTGGCTAGGGGGAGGGACGTTTCCTCAATAAAGATTCCCAAATGTTACACAAGTGTCTCATTCTTCAACTTGTATTATTAGATATAGTACAAGGTAGCATTTAGCTATTTTTTTTGTACTTGTGTATTCTTAATATCTAATTATCATATACATAAGGTAACATTTAGTTAATTTTTCATTTTTGTTTCTTGCTTATTTTGAATTCTATTGGGGACAGAGTATATTATGGTAAATATATATGCTTTTGAGTACAAGGACCTTAATGGAAGTTACTCAAATTGACTTTATTATGTCATCCTGCGTCTCCTCTATACAACGTATTATGCATATATGCAAATAACATCTTTGTGCCTTTGATGGGGCGCCCACAGGATGGATATGGAGTGCATAATAAAGATATTAAACTAACCTGCCTTTGATACAATTGTAAAAAAAAAAAACTTATGGAAAGTTTAAGAACTTAATTTTGGTTATTACCTCTCAGTAGCTAGTAATCCGAATAGTCTGTCTGTTAATCTGTTTCTCTCTCTCTTTCCCTCTCTTACTGTTTCCTTTCCCCTGCCATTTCCTTCACCCAAATTACAATATAAGAGAGGAGGATCACTGTAGCAGGTCGGCTGGCTCATGCTAGGGAAGTCTAACTCACACCCACCCGTGTACGTTGCCAGCCTGTTTTTAAAGTTATAGTATAAGGTTCTTTCAATTACTCGGGAGTTTGTTTCACTTATCATCAATGACCCAACTGAAATAGTAATTTTGTCTGACTTCTTTTTTGGGGTTATCCTAGGTAAATTACACATATGTTACTAGGTGTGATAATTGTACTTATGTGTACCTGTACCTAAATTAATTTACTAACTCCACGACTTTATTACCTAACCAGCTATATAGATTACTAAATACGAAAATAAGTAGCTTTGTCTGACGTTTGTGTGTTTTCCAAGATTATTTATGTTACTATGTAAGACAATTATAATCATCCATAAATTGTGCAAACGTGTACCTAAGTAAAGTTAGTACGTATGTAGAATAATACTAAAATATTTAAGTGTACCCTCGTCACGTTTTCTTTCACCCATTTCGTTGCAAACATATTCATGTTTTCTTTAATTCCACTGGACGTCCACACTGCAAACTGAATTGCTTGCCATAATAATAACTTTATTTACTACAAGTACATGTACATGATATACAGGCCTAGCTGACATCGATAACATACTACAATACAGAAAGCTCCTTGTTATGCTGAGTATTTCAGGTAAATTAGGTAAGTTTTGTCCCAGGATGCGACCCACACCAGTCGACTAACTCCCAGGTTCCCATTTTACTGATGGGGAACATAAACAACCGGTGTAAAGAAACACGCCCAACGTTTCTACCCTCTCCGTGTGAAGCGAGAGCTTTAGCCACCAGGCCACCAGAACCCTTCGTAAATAAGCCATCCTAATGCCACTGAAGTTATAGCACTGAGCCTGATCCTTTGGCTATTATTGATTTTCATTACTGAAAGCATTTGACGCGCATAATGTCTCTAACAACATGCTCATTGGTGAAGCAGGGTCTAGATTTAAGAAAAAAATCAGAGAAAACGGAATTAATGCACAATTCTTATGGATGCCATTACATATTGAATTACTCCTATGTGATAAGGTTAATAAATTAGCCAAAGTCTCGTGAAGGAAAATGTAGACTATAACTTGGGTATACCTGTGTCAAGCATTAGGAATAATATTAACAGAAGTAAAAATTGGATCAATGTCATAGGGTTGCAGTTAGAAATTCGAGTAGATCTATAACTCGCTTATGATAACGTGAACGTAAATACTGTACGCACATTTACGGAGCAGTTAGCAATGTAAACAAATTGAGTAATAATGACTGGTACAGAATACCAATAAGATGTTAAATTAGACACATGTGGAACATTTGGGTATCTATATTTTGTTGATGTTTCTCCATCCAGTGGCTTTATTAATACAATACATGGACATAATATGAAGACAATGGAAGACGAGGTAATCAGTCTCTGAGTTTAGGAGCAGGTGATGTAAGTTTATTCAGGTATACACTAATATAGTTACATAGATTATCATACATAGCAGCATATGTGTAGAGAACCTGGGATAAAAGGTCAGACAGAGTGACTTATTTCCGTAGTCTTGAAGAATCTGTTACACAGGCATCAAGATTACTGCTTATAGACTGGTGTCGGATGAGGTGCGGCAGACGAAGGCAATGTCACCGGTAGGAGAGATTTTCCAGTGGAAGTAAGTCATACCCAAGAGTTGGGCCAGGAAGTTGTGGAGATGTCCTCAGACATCTCCACAATCTTTACTTGCCTACTCCTGGCCCAACTCTCGGGTATTACCTACTTCCACTGGGAAAGCCCGTCTACCAGTGACTATGCCTTCGTCTGCTGCGCCTCAGCTGATGCCAGTATATAAGCGCCAGTCTTCCTGCCTGTGCTTCAGATTCCTCAGGACTAATGAGTCTTAAATGTATATCCGTTGTCTTGGTATACTTCTGTTAACCTTTTCTGTGAGAAGTTCCTAGCTTTTTGTGTATCCTTATTACGCTACCGTCCACTGCATAGATATATAGGGTGCATAAACTAGCCGCTTCGGCGTCAAAATCTAAAATCTATGCCACGCTTCAAGAAGGGTACACATTGAAGTTGATTAAGGGCTGTTGATCCAAGGAATTGGAGTAATCCTTCTTTCCCCCCCCCGGATCAAATTTGAAGACTCCGCCCATTCTATAGGCCCTGAATGACCCTTACGAGCTTACCGCTTCCCTTTCCAATCTGACAGTTGCGCAGCATCAGAGAATTTCAATTATATATATATATATATATATATATATATATATATATATATATATATATATATATATATATATATATATATATAAAATATATATATATATATAATATATATATATAATATATATATATATATATATATATATATATATATATATATATATAATATATATATATAATATATATATAAAATATATATATATATATATATATAATATATATATATATATATATATATATATATATATATATTAAAATGTATTTGTAAAGGTTGGTTCACTGTTTAATTTGGTGTAAAGATTATCCACTACAAGAAAGCCAATTCGTTCAGCACCAGTCATGGATAACTTGATCACTTAATTTGGGATTAAAGTTCAACTCGTGGCATTTATCCACTGAAATTATTATTAGAGTCAAAACCAAGCGCTAAACTCACAAGGGTTATACGGCACTGACAGGTGTGTTGTAAAGGACATCCGTAAATTGCGTTGTATCTAATTCTATTAACAACAAACAAAAAAATTATTTTTATTTATTACATTTTTGTTCGACAATAACAATTTGTGCCTCTCACACTTTTGGCCATTAAATATAATTTAAACCTCATAATAATTAGGGATCATTATTATTCGCCAATTAGGAGTTTGTTTTTGCTGGGGGGAAATTAAGGCCCAGCTATTTTTCATGTCCCTTGGAGGGTAAGGGAAAGGGCGCCTTGATGACGGTGAAGGGCTCTTGATCTGAGAAATGAGAGCTCCCGGCTCATTCTAGTTGATAAATTTGACACACGTGTAACACCCGGGTATCTTTATTTGTATTGGACTGATGAAGCCACTGTGGGGCGAAACGTTTCCTCAATAAAGATACCCAAGTGTTGCATATGTGTCTAATTTATAGCCTCCATGGGTTTAGCGCTTTCCCATAAGCAGAATAATATTGTCATGCATGTTCATGGTTAGCCGCCGGTATCCCGCCTCCTGGATTACTTTGATGAAGATTATTGGCTTCTGTTCTCTTGGTCATTATCGTACCTACTTTTGACGCTGTGTATTGAGCATGCATCCACCACTGAATCCAGTTCTCTAAAACCCTCTTGTGTATGTGTGTTAATTACCAGAGCAAAGGAACTTGTCGAGAGACACTTGGCCTGTTTGTAGTGTCTGTGGTGTGTACTCACCTAGTTGTACTCACCTAGTTGTGGTTGCAGGGGTCTAGTCATAGCTCCTGGCCCCGCCTCTTCACTGGCCGCTACTGGGTCACTCTACCCGCTCCATGAGCTTTATCATACCTCTCCTTAAAGCTATGTATGGATCCTGCCTCCACTACATCATTTCCCAGACTATTCCACTTCCTGACAACTCTGTGACTGAAGAAATACTTCCTAACATCCCTGTGGTTCATGAGTCTTCAATTTCCAACTGTGACCCCTTGTTACTGTGTCCCATCTCTGGAACATTCTGTGTCTGTCCACCTTGTCAATTCATCTCAGTATTTTATATATATATGTGTGTGTGTGTCTACAGGTATGTTTCTCATTGATTTTTAATCACAGAACAGCGCCTCTGAAGGTCAAGTTAGAGTTCCAGTTCTAACAGAAAGCTACTTAGTCTGCTGAGGTCGTTGGTTCTCATCTTCTCTGGCTATATTTTCCCTCAGCTTCTTCGTTCATTTTGTGCCCTGTCTCTTCCTAACATGCTCTGGCTTATCACGGTGATCAGCTTTTTATTTATTGCCCAACTTAGTAGACGCCTTCCATTCCACTGCTCTATATGTCAAACCCTTCAATTAACTATTTACTTTTTAAGGTTAACAGTATACTAATATTAGTTTCGCCAAAGATCTCCAGTTATTCGTCATCTGAACTTTCATTCAGTGTCTCTTTCGCTATACAAATATAACTTTCAGTCCATTATTCTCTAAACTGAATAAAAAAAAAAAAAACCGCTAGACTCAACTCGAAGTTTTATAATAACCAAGAGTGAAAGTTAAATTTGTAAATGTATTCTTCACCGATAAAAAGTTTTAGAGAACATCTTGCTTGACTTGACCACAGTTAAATGCCTTACTTAAATTACAATAAACAATTGTGTGTGCGTGTGCGTGCGTGTGCGTGCGTGTGTAATGCATCCATGATTTTTGTCAGTGCAAAACAGATTTCACTTCATTGTTTATTCTCGGTGAAAAAATGATAAAATCGTCAGATATATTATGTAACACAATCTTGTATTCCCAGATGTCATAACCTCTGAAGAAAAAAATTAAATGCTGGCTGAATTCTTATTTTATTAAAGGGAAAACATAAAACAAATAAGGGTCACATAGCGCCAGGGGGGAAAGGGATGCTATCAGGTTGGACCCAAAAAAGTGTAGGTAAGCTTCAATTCCTTGGATCAAGAGCCCTTCACCAGGATCAACACAGGTCGGAGCCTCTCACAACCGAGAGTATAAAACATTTATTGACTCTCAGCTGTGTCACAGGTGGTCCAGTAGATTACATGTCTAGTGGTCGCCTGTCCCCTCACGTCATTTCAAGGCTAATGTTGTTATGAGCTTAGAGATGAGTTATGTGCTTAGCTATGAGTTATTCAGTAAGTTCTTCAGTGTTACGTGGGATGTGTAAAAGAAACTTATTTTTTTTAGCCATGGGGGGAAAGTAAATGTAAGGAAATGTAAGGCAACTTAATCTAACCTAACTCACGAAATCGTAATGACACGATTGAAAACAAACCATACCACGGGTGGGGTTCGAACCCGCGGTCAGGAGTTTTGAGACTGACCGCGGGTTCGAACCCACCCGTGGTATAGTTTAATCTAACCTAGATGAGGAATTAGACTGAAAGTTAGGTTAGGTTTGGTCATTTTTATTTTTTTCCATGACTAAAGCTTTTATAAAATTCGCTCATACTGTAACTCACCACTGCAAAATCCCACTTAGTCCTGGAGAAATCACAGTATGGAAACAGAAAGACCTCGTCTCCATATTTACCCATTCCATCCATACATAAGAGGAGGCAGCGGTGTGGTGTTTTGTGTTCTTAATGAAAAAAAAAATCTCCTGAGAAGGGATTTTCCCAGATGAACTGAGAGAAAGATTGGCTGCAAGATTAACGTCTGCCTCATAATTAGCGGACTGAGGCTCAAGCCTACATCACTCCCTTCGCTGAATAACCTGTAGGAGTTTATCGCTTTATGTAATAATACTCTTCACATGGTCTACTTAGTTACTAAATAACAATTGGCTTACTCAAGGGCAGTAAACGAGCAGCTAAAAATCCGCTGGCATTAAAAAACTGAGGCTCACAGTGGCTTCCACATCGCTGGGTTACCTTAACGTGGAAGTATGGTTTGAGTTGCTTGGGTTTAAGAGTCTGCACCCCTCTTCTCAGTGAGTGGAAACACACTCCCCACAAAGGACTTGCCTGACTAAGAACCTAGCATTTCTTTGGGCACACGGTGTGGATATTTTCCCTTCTTAATTTGCTGACACAGCCAAAACACTGTTACGTGTTATTAATATAATTTACGGAATAAGAAAGCCACTTTTAATAGCACTGCTATTGTGATAATGATTTGTGTAATTTGAGTGAACTGGTCATGACAGCGGCAGGTTGATAAAGACAGTGTAAGTTTTAATAAAGTTAGAACTGGAATATGTTCAGAGCGCAGAAAAATTACACGGTTCTTGTGCTTTATAAAATATAACACATAAACCAAATTACATAGTGACACTTGACTGTAGGAAAGGAAAATGTTGAGTTGAGTGAATATCAGGATAAAGAAAGGAGAATTTAGAAAATAATGTACTGGTGTGAATGTTAAATTTTAGTTAGAGAAAAGTAGGGCTGTTAAGAGGGTTTGATCATGTAAAACGGATGAAGTATGATGGGTTCATCAAGACTGGGAATTAATTTGAGGTGGGTCGAGGTGTAAGGGACATTCTAAGAAGAGTTGGAGGGAGGGTGTGAGGAATTTGAGAAAGGGGTTTCAGCATCCAGCTGGTATGTATGAGAGTGTTAGATCTAGACTGGAATAACAAAAAACGCACAATACAGTGACTGGAACAATACACACACAACCGGCATTGGAATGATCCGTTCCCTTCAACGGATCTTCCTGGATTTCCTGCTCTATTTCTGCAACATTGCAAGCTCCTGATGGTGTGTTGATTGCAACATGAAATGTCTAGAGTTACCCCTCAACTCCCCCTGTGGTTATTTTGCATCTCTCTCTCTCTCTCTCTCTCTCTCTCTCTCTCTCTCTCTCTCTCTCTCTCTCTCTCTCTCTCTCTCAACAGACGTAGAACAATAGCTGTAAAAGTGAGCTCTCCTTCAGCCGCCCGTGTCTTTTATTAGATAAGCAAAAGACACTGTATCTTGAGAAGCGGAATCAAACCTAAGTAATCCTCTTTAACGGAGACGACGGTACTGTAGCTGGCACCTATTAATCCTCATTCAAACACATTTTCCCTCATTAAGTTTTCTTCCCTACAGTCTCCAATCCTCCCTTATTTTCCCAAAGAATTAAAATTAATAACACACACACACACACACACATGTATATAAATATTATATATATATATATATATATAATATATATATATATATATATATATATATATATATATATATATATATATATATATATATATTGAAATGTGGAAATTGCAAGTAATTTTGTATCACTGCTGCTAAATTATAAAATGATTTGTATCTATGTGAAAAATATATATTTAAATGAAACATTCTGAAATTTTGTAACTCTTAATGAACTTTTTGAAGCGATGTAATCGAAGCGATTTTTTTTTTAGAAGAAAGATCAATAAAGAAAATTAAATCGCAACATATCTAAAAAAATTACATTGAAATGTTATTTTGAAACACGTATACGCACGCGTCGACCTCCCCCTCCCCCCACACACACATTTACAGGTACACCAGCCAAAGCTCCAGAGATCTGGAGAAGTTTATATGGAGGCAGCTTGTGAAATATCTAAAGAGAGAGAGAGATTTGTCACAGGAAGCCACCACGGAATTACAGACGGAAAATCCTGTCTAGCGAGCTAATGGAGTTTTTCGACAAGTTAGATATACAGCTGGAAAGATAGGATTGACTGGACTGTATTTTCTTGTACAATAAGAGAGCTAATGATACGCACCATCAGACAGGTTAGGTGAGGTTTGTCAGAGAAAAAAGACAAGTGAGCTGGACAGATACCTTAAGTCAGTACCCGATCAGCCGGGTTGACCAGCAGTAACAGCCTGGTTGACCAGGCTCTGATTCCACCGGGAGGCCTGGTCAAGAACTAGGCCACGGAGGCTATGACCCCTCGGAACACCCTCCAGGTAGACTCCCAAGTAAGTAGGACAAGAGGCAAAGCAATATGATGAGAACTCCACTGGAAACTACACGTACGAGTATTCAGTCGCTACGCGATCCAAGAAAGGTATTCGTGTTCTGTCTGGCTTTTTTGGGTTATCCTGGGTTCTCTACACATATGCTGCTATGTATGATAATCTATGTAACTGTATTTGTGTATACCTGAATAAACTTACTTAATTCTTCATAACCTCAGTACGATGTGTCGCAATGCACGCGATGTTAATAGCAACTAACACGGCGTAAGTTCCTAATACACAAATTACCCGCAGATAGGAGAGAGAGGAGCTTACGACGACGTTTCGGTCCGTCTTGGTCCAAGTCGGACCTAAACGTCGTCGTAAGCTCCTTTCTCCTATGTGCGGGTTAACTGTGTTTTGTTCCAGTCACGGTATTGTGCATTTTTGTTCTTTATAAGTTTCTAGTGCAGTTAAAAATCGGAAGATTTAATGCGACTGAGAGGAGACAGTTGCAAGTTATCACATGGAAACTAATATTCCAGTTTCTTGAATAGAAATGGGAAATAAGGACCTACACAGCCCAGAATTAATACAAACCGTTCACTAAGAAACACCAGCATTGACAGTTTAAAGCCAGTCTGAAAATGCATTCTCTAGTCATGCTATAAAGGTTGAAATTTTGAGGTTTATCCGACGAGGCATTCACAAATTGTTATACCGGTGGCCCGGTGGCCTGGTGGCTAGAGCTCTCGCTTCACACACGGAGGGCCCGGGTTCGATTCCCGGCGGGTGGAAACATTTCGACGTGTTTCCTTACACCTGTTGTCATGTTCACCTAGCAGCAAATAGGTACCTGGGAGTTAGTCGACTGGTGTGGGTCGCATCCTGGGGGACAAGATTAAGGACCCCAATGGAAATAAGTCATCGGGGTTAAAAATCCGAAGAAAATCTTATCTTAACATGTATTTCTATTTTCTCAATTTCTTCATGAAAAAGAAGAGAAGATTCGCACATACATAAGCTAGCGTCAATTGATTTTTTTTCTAAGTAAGAGTTTAATGCAAATCAGGAGACACATTATCAGGCATATTTGTCTTCTCAAGGTCGTGTCAGAAAGTCTCAGCTTGCTTGGGATCTTAATGCAAGGAATTCTGAGCTTGCCTAAGCTATAGGTATGACCTACTTCCATATGTGAATTTTTCCACTGTGACACCGCCTCCAACTACTTCCCTCCACCATTCTGCGGTATGTTAGCCCCTGTCCCGTGCATTTTCTATACTTTTATCAAGACTGATGGACTGATCACATCGACTCCAGGGACTGATTACCTCAAACTCCTGATCTTCCAACATTTTCTCTGTATTGGACTGGAGAAGCACCTGGCTTGCAAAACGTTTCTACAGCAAAGGTACTTAAGTATTGCACAAGTGTCTCATTCATCAACTTGTCGGTTCTCTGAACCATTTATCTACAATTTTCCCTTTTCCTCCTGTTCTTCTCGTCCTCGTTCGAGGAGGACGTAACTCGTTGAGGCACCCGTACATCGCTTCCCGTCCTCTCAGAAATTTTATGAACAGAAAACGATGGATGACTGAACAGAAAATGTAGTATCAAAACTGACCGGAAAAATGTCCTTTTAATAATAATAACCTGAATAAAACACTATTTTTATAATTAACTTTATGCGATTTTTGACAGACCATGCTCCACAGTGGTTACAATAAGCTCACAATTGTTGAAATCACACATTAATGGTAGAAAATGCAGATTTAACCAAGGCTAACCAAGAAACAATACGTAATTGGAAATAGCACCTCGTATACACTGACATTATTCTTCGATAATTTTACATACCTGAGGTGAATAACATGTGTGTGCGCCTTCGTAACAATTGTAAATATTTATGCCAATGTCTGTAAAATATTAGTTAAGTTTATCAAAACAAATTTTCATTGCTTATATTTGATTTTGGGTTAAGAATTATGTTCCTATTATGGATGACATAAATCATGAATAACTTTTCGGGCACTTTAATTGAGAGAAAATATATACAATAAACATGTAATAGAGTTGAATCAGGTATAAATTCATGTTCTTCCCGAGGGAGGTAGAGAGGTGCCTCGGGGCTAGTGAAGTGCTCTTGGTGGAGGGTGACCCACGTCTCACATTACTATCATACTACTGGAGTTAGTATCTTAGGACAACTGAGTAGTCACCCGTTGAAGAAAGAATAAAAAGGCACAATATTGTGTGTGTGTGTTTGTTTTAATGGTCCAATTAGGACCGAAATCCCGTCATAATTTGTCTCAAATATGCTAGTGTTTTTTTTAATGAAGTGAAAAACCTAACGGGGGAAAGACCAGCGAATGCTTCACTGTACAAGATCCGTGTCACACTTGGCCAGTTTCCTGACGAATTAATCACCAATAGCTTAGCGAATATTCCAGTTTAACAATTGTGTGTTTTTATCATATTGTAACAACTTTTTCCATTTTTCCTCCAAGCTCATCCCTTCTCTGTAATATCGGTCATAAGATTTAATTAGTTAATTCATTATTTTCAATCACTATATTTTGGTTATAATCATAACCATAAATTTTAAAGAGGTGGACCGGTAAGCCAGCGGAAGGCCTCGGTCGGATGACCAAAAGCTCCAGCTGTGGGACATCATATGACTGAGACCCGCGTTAGGAAACACATGTCCTGTTTTCTGACAAACATTATACCTAATTATTTTCATAACACGGGAGTAACTTTTATCCAAGTTCCTCACAGTGCACTTTTCCATATTAAAAGTTATCTATTTTTTGCTCTTGTTTTCGCAATCTATTCGTCTTTTGTTTTTTAAAGTCAGTTGCCTTTTATATTTCTTTGAAATTAATTTTGCCAAGTGTAAAATATAATGATTAACATGACTCACGAAATCGTAATGACACGATTGCAAACAAACCATACCACGGGTGGGGTTCGAACCCGCGGTCAGAGAGTCTCAAAACTCTAGACCGTCGCGTAAGCCACTAGGCCAGCTAGCTTCAATAAGATTCATCCAACTAGGTATATTTCTACACCATAGGAAGGTTAGCATAGGCACAACTGTGTCCACAAATGCAAGTTTTTACAGACGAATCTCCCGCTAGCATGGCCGTGACGAACTCTAGCTCAAGTCCCCCTCAAAGCCGTCCACATGACTCACGAAATCGTAATGACACGATTGCAAACAAACCATACACAGTTGTGCCTATGCTAACCTTCCTATGGTGTAGAAATATACCTAGTTGGATGAATCTTATTGAAGCTAGCTGGCCTAGTGGCTTACGCGACGGTCTAGAGTTTTGAGAGTGACCGCGGGTTCGAACCCCACCCGTGGTATGGTTTTTTTAATGATTAACGTAAATAAGGGACTTGGAGAACACTGACTTCAAGTCTCTGTCCTACTCTGCTCACTTCAGAAACCTGTCTAAAGTATACAACTCTCCATGGATATGACCTGCAACAGCTGGGTAACATCCAGGTACCCATATACTTCAAGGTGAACAGATACATCCGGTATAAGCAGACTTTATCCAATTAGTAAAGACTGAATGGCTTTATTTCCGTTGCATTTTGCCTGTAGGCCAGTATAACACATAAGCAATCACACAGGAAATTCCAAACAGATAATAGCACACGCAACAGATGTATTCCTGCTTTGGTCAGGTCAATTATGAAGATCTGACTGTTTACTCCAGATAGTTAATGACACTTGGAACTACCTCCTTCACTACCTGGCCTGGCCCCATCACCTTTATAAATCTAAAGCATTTTGTAAAATGCACCTTCTGGTACGAGAGCATTTTGTTGGTAAGTGTTATTCGTAAAATGTGAATTTGTGTGTATAATGTAGACAGGTGTACTCACCTAATTGTGGTTGCAGGGGTCGAGACTCAGCTCCTGGGACCGCCTCTGCACTGTCCGCTACTGGATCTCTGCTCTCCCTGCTCCATGAGCTTTATCTTACCTTGTCTTAAAACTATGTATGGTTCCCGCCTCCACTATATCGTTCGCTAAACTATTCCACTTCCTAACTACTCTATGGCTGAAGAATTGCTTCCTAACATCCCTCTGACTCATCTGAGTCTTCAGCTTCCAGTTGTGTCCCCTTGTTTCTGTGTTTCCTCTCTGGAACATCCTGTCACTATCTACCTTGTCGATTCCCCGCAGTATTTTGTATGTCGTTATCATGTCTCCTCGAACCCTTCTGTGTGTGTGTGTTTGTGTGTGTGCACGTGCGTGTGCGCTTAATTAAAGGCGGTAGTATCTTTCCTTTAAAATTTCATGCATGCTCCTCAGTACTGCATGCTGGTATTTTACACTTTTTTAATTTTGTGCTGGCATGTTGAGCTGAGGGAAGGTGAGAGGAAAAGAGCTTTCTGCTTTTTAATCCTTTTCATCCATTCGAAAAGAACATGTTCCAAAAACAGATACGTGGGTTTGGTATCTGTTAACCTCGTTATGGTACCAAAGGACTTCTGTTATGTGCCTTTCTATTTTTGCTCCCACTATTTTCCAGGTACTTCTATATATTTATCCCAACATCTACTTCCACTGTCTTTTCTCTCTCTTTCATTTACACAAGAAATTTTACTGGGGTTAAATTAAGAGTTCTTACATTTATTTACAAGCTTAGAGCTGGTACCTATTTCAACTCATTTGGAAGCCCTTTTTTTTTCACTCTTATGAGACATATGAATAGGGAACAGGATGAATTAGTAGCCATGTATGGGCTTTCTCCCTCTCCCCTCTAACCGTCTCCCTCTCTCCCTCTCCTCCTCTCCCACCCTCCACCCCCTTATATCCAACTCCTCATAGCTGCTATTAAACATTATATTTTGTAATATTCACAACTTAACAACAGTATAAATGGAAAATGTTGCTCGAAATATTTGGATATTTTTATATTTAGAAAATAATTTGTTTTCCATATATCTCATTAATCTCTCCCCAAACTGATTAAAATTGTTGCTGGATGTTCAATCAAAAGGTCAAAACCATATAGCATAGACGTTGATGGATTAAACACATGTGAAACACTTTCGTATCTTTATTTCCGAAACGTTTCGCTTACACAGTAAGATTCTTCAGTTGAATGTAGAGGTGACTAAAACTGGAGACAGCAGAAGCATTGGAGAGGTAGAGATGAGGTAATCAGTCCCTCATATTGTATACTAGTCATGAGATGAGGTGATCAGTCCCTCATATTGTATACTAGTCATGAGATGAGGTGATCAGTCCCTCATATTGTATACTGGTCATGAGATGAGGTGATCAGTCCCTCATATTGTATACTAGTCATGAGATGAGGTGATCAGTCCCTCATATTGTATACTAGTCATGAGATGAGGTGATCAGTCCCTCATATTGTATACTAGTCATGAGATGAGGTGACCAGTCCCTCATATTGTATACTAGTCATGAGATGAGGTGATCAGTCCCTCATATTGTATACTAGTCATGAGATGAGGTGATCAGTCCCTCATATTGTATACTAGTCATGAGATGACAGTGTTTACGTGTTTAGGCAAGAATAAATATAAGGAAATATTTATTAAGAGCAAGACACACACAAGTGATCAGTTGCCAAGAGGACGAGAAAAGGAAACTGTTGTTGTACGTGAACAAATATATGAAGTCGAAAGTGCTTGCAAAAGTTTTGGTTCCCCTGAACTTTCCTTCTTTTGCTTTCTCTCCTTCAGTTACCTTTACTTTTCCTCACCCTTCCCACTCGTTCACAGTCCCTCTTTCCCACTCTCATACTCTCCTATTTTCCCTATCTCATTCCCATTCCCTCTCACTCTCTTTACCTCTCTGTCCCTCTACCTCAAAGTTCTTTTTTCATCCCCTTATTCCTCTTTCTTATTATTTCTCCGTTACCCCGTCTTTCTCTTTCCCGTTACCCCCTTTCCTCCCATACCCCTTCTTCCTCTTATCAATTCTCGGCTTTTCCTATTCACCCTCAGTCTTCGTACCTCTTCCCCACTCTTCTTTCTTCTCTCGCCCACACACTCCACACATTCCCTCTCTTTTCTTCTTCCATCGTCCCTTCCTCTTTCCCTCACCATCTTCCCTCCTTCCCTGTCTTGCAACTTATCCAAATCTCTCTTCATCTCCCTTTGTTCATGCCTCCACTAAACAACCATTTACTCCTAACTTCTCCCAGCACCGACTTAACCCACATAGAGAAGTTATTCTTTCTTTCCACCTTCTGCCTCCCTATGGCCCCATGGGAAATTAGTCTCTCTTCAACACCGGCCCCGTCCCCACAATTCTGTATGTCTTCGCGTCTTAGATAATTCACAAGTAATAGTGACTGCAGCTCTGCTGACATCTTTGAAGCTTCCTGTAGCTACTAAGCCTACAGTCCAAGGGTGATTATCTTCATTGTTTTACTGTAGTTGTTAAATTAATGCTTTCAAGGATGGAGGTTGGGAAACATAGCTAGCTTTTGCACTAGCTGTGTAACTGTCAAGAATACCATGTAACTCTCATTGAGAATTACACAAAGTGAGCGTTTTCTTGCACTCGGTAATCTTTTCAATGAAGAATGGGAGTGGGGGTTCCTTGATTCTAGTGCTGAGTTTTATCCAAGCATTTTGTGAAATTTTACAACTAGAATTTGTTAACACAGAGGATTATCATGATGGAGTCTGTCCCCTTTAGCAAAACTACAGGTTTTTTTTTCACCCAGAAGAGTTCACTCTGAAAGCAACTGACATAAAAATAGCCCCACAAGATTTTAAAATTATAGCTTACACTTATATATATATATATATATATATATTAGAGAAATTATAGCTACGCTTATGTATTAGAGAACTTAAGCCTGGATTACGGCAGTGAATTTGCTACCAAACAGTTCACTTTAAAATAATTATAGTTCCCCATTGTTTTGTAAGATTTTCTGTTAAGTTTATTTACTTTTGATGCATGGGCTAGTTAGTAGCTGCCTGAAGGACTATCTATAAGTGCGCATCACAGCTCATGCAGCCATCGGCGGGAGGAGAAGAATCCTCTAAGCAAACTGATGTCTAGAAAATAAATTTTGATGCTGAGATGTCATAGAATCCTTGAAAATTATGAAGTATATGATTATTGTAAGAAGCACTCTTATTACACACACACACACACCAAAAAAAAAAAAAAAAAAAATGATAATATTAATAAGTGTAACGATAATTTTGAGAAGCAAAACAATATATTATGCTAGTGTAAATTTATCATTATAGTCGAAACAAATTCGGGGAAAGCATGAGAGCTATTTTCCTGATATAGAAATTTTGATACAGTGTAGAGACTGGCTAATCAATGCTTTGTTATTCTGAAGTGTCGAAACCTAACCTGAAATAACTTAACCTTAATAAAATACAAAAAATGCTTTAAAAGTGAACATAAGCCATCCATTTCGGCGTTAGAAAGACGAGCTTCTCGGACACACAGGAGAAAAATTTGAAAACCAGTAAAAGTGAAAACAAGTTGACGCACTTTGGCGAAGGAAGCGATGCAGGAGGGATGGCAGGAACTGTGGCCCACCGATAGTTGTCGATGACCGGAATGAGTTCCAGGAGGAAGGTCTTTGGGTATTTATTATTTTGGGGGATCGCTAAACCTGTAGGGATTATACAGCGCCTGGGGGGGAGGGGTGGTAAGGGGAAATGCTTAGTTCAGGGAACTGGAGCACAGATCCAATTCCCTTAATCAAGAGCCCCTCACCTGCATCAAGGAACTTCCTTCGAGGGTGGTGGGTTTTTTTGTGTAATAAGATTTTCCAGGTTTGAAAAGCGCATTATGATAAAGTACATAAAAAAAAGGGAACTGGGAGCCACGAAAGTGACTGTCTTTTCTTAACATCACTGGTTTATTAGAACTGGGATGGGGAAATTTACAAACACTGACTCTTGTGCCGCTACCGCCTCTACTACTACTACTACTACTACTACTACTACTACTACTACAACTACTACTATTACTAATACTTCCACAACCTGCATTACCTCTTCCACAACTTTCTCCACTTCCTTCTTTTATTTTTCCATCTCCCGTTCCTGCCTTCCTCTCGTATATATACTGGTTCCTTAACTTTTGTGTGTTAGTGTGTGATTATTTAATGGTCCAAGTCGGACCAAAACGTCAGTTATTTGTGTAGTGTGTCAGTACTGGTTAATAACATTTACCAAGCGCTGGAGTACCAATACTGGGTAGTAACATTTACCAAGCACTGTAGTACCAATACTGGGTAGTAACATTTACCAAGCACTGTAGTACCAATACTGGGTAGTAACATTTTCCAAGCACTGGAGTACCAATACTGGGTAGTAACATTTACCAAGCACTGTAGTACCAATACTGGGTAGTAACATTTTCCAAGCACTGGAGTACCAATACTGGGTAGTAACATTTTCCAAGCACTGGAGTACCAATACTGGGTAGTAACATTTACCAAGCACTGTAATACCAATACTGGGTAGTAACATTTTCCAAGCACTGGAGTACCAATACTGGGTAGTAACATTTTCCAAGCACTGGAGTACCAATACTGGGTAGTAACATTTACCAAGCACTGGAGTACCAATACTGGGTAGTAACATTTACCAAGCACTGTAATACCAATACTGGGTAGTAACATTTTCCAAGCACTGGAGTACCAATACTGGGTAGTAACATTTTCCAAGCACTGGAGTACCAATACTGGGTAGTAACATTTACCAAGCACTGGAGTACCAATACTGGGTAGTAACATTTACCAAGCACTGGAGTACCAATACTGGTTAATAACATTTACCAAGCACTGTAATACAAATACTGGGTAGTAACATTTACCAAACACTGGAGTACCAATACTGGGTAGTAACATTTACCAAGCATTGGTGAACTGGTACTAGGTTAGCAACATTTTCAAAGAACTAGTGTACCACAAATATTTAATTACGGATATGTAATTACAGAATTCATTAACTGTGGCTACATTTTTTTAGGTGGGGTAGGGATGGGGATCGTGAGATGAGGGTAGAGGGATGAAAGTAGAGAGGTAGGGACTGAGGGACGGGAGCAGGGGATGGAGGGAGGGACATTAGGGGAGGAGGAGAGCAGGAATAGGGGTCATAATAGGGGTCATACATCCGCTCATTTATTTCAACACAATGAAGGTCGTGTAAATTTGTTTCATTGTTAATATTAATAATTAAAATCTATCAACATGAATGAATAACGAAATTGTTGAAAAAAATTTACCTAAATTTTTCGGTTTATGGCAATGATGGTTGTCTCTGAAATTGTAAGAGTATATATAACAGGCTTGAGCGAAAAACAGAGACATGAAGTGAAGCAAAGAGACTGTCAGAAGAACTGAGACGATCACATAGTAACACAATGGAACACAGAGGATCACGTAGTAACACAATGGAACACAGAGGATCACGTAGTAACACAATGGAACACAGAGGATCACGTAGTAACACAATGGAACACAGAGGATCACGTAGTAACACAATGGAACACAGAGGATCACGTAGTAACACAATGGAACACAGAGGATCACGTAGTAACACAATGGAACACAGAGGATCACGTAGTAACACAATGGAACACAGAGGATCACGTAGTAACACAATGGAACACAGAGGATCACGTAGTAACACAATGGAACACAGAGGATCACGTAGTAACACAATGGAACACAGAGGATCACGTAGTAACAAAATGGAACACAGAGGATCACGTAGTAACACAATGGAACACAGAGGATCACGTAGTAACACAATGGAACACAGGATTACA
Organism: Cherax destructor; assembly: GCA_009830355.1. Taxonomy (NCBI): domain Eukaryota; kingdom Metazoa; phylum Arthropoda; class Malacostraca; order Decapoda; family Parastacidae; genus Cherax; species Cherax destructor. The sequence goes on from WNWK01002928.1 coordinate 19,289, forward strand.
GAGGCTCACACACACACACACACACAGGCTAGATTCAGAAGGGGGCAACCAGAGATGAGTGGAGCAGCAAACGCAAACGCCCACAGAACCACCCACAGAACCCCACAACAAGCCACACTCCACACTCACAGCCCCCTCCCCACCCTACTTAGTAGACTCCCATAGCACCCTGCCCGGTCTCCCATTCCCCAGCCCCACAAACCCCTCAAAATACAGTGTTGGAGAGGAAACTGAAGGTATGGTACACCAACGCTGACGGAACAACGAATAAATGGGAAGAGTGGCATGAAAGAATCAGAGGCATCACCAGACATTATAGCTCTCACTGAAACCAAGTTCACAGGAATGATAACACACGCCATCTTTCCAACTGGATATCAGATCTTGAGGAAAGACAGAAGGAATAGAGGGGGTGGAGGAGTTGCACTGCTCATTAAAAACCAGTGGAATTTTGAGGAAATGGAAAGAGGAGAAAGAAGAGAAGCAAGGGACTACATATTAGGAACACTTCAGACTGGAGGTCCCAAGATGGTGAATGCAGTGATGTATAACCCACCACAGAATAGCAGGAGGCCAAGACAAGAATATGATGAGAGTAACAGGGCTATGGTTGACACATTGGCTAAAGTGGACAGAAGGGCCCATGTAGGCAGGGTAAAGCTACTAGTTGTGGGGTGACTTCAATCACAAGGAAACTGACTGGAAAAATTTCTAGCCACACGAGGGCCCTGAAACGTGGGGTGGGCTAAGATGATGCAGGTGGTACTGGAAAACCTCATGCATCTACATGTTAGGGATACTACCAGAGAAAGTGAGAACGAACCAGCAAGACTGGACCTAGTATTCACCTTGAGCAGTTCAGACATTGAGGACATCACATATGAAAGAACCCTCGGAGCTAGTGATCACATGGTCCTGACCCTCGAATGCATAGTAGTGTTACAAGTGGAGAGGGAAACAGGAAGTACAGGATGAGTGAAGCCAAACTAAAAAAGAAGGGACTACACAGGCATAAGGAATTTCCTGCACGAGGATTAGTGGAAAAGAGAACTTGCGGGAAAATCAGTAAATGCAATGATGGACTATATGACAAAATGCAAGGAAGCAGAGGAGAGATTCGTACCCAAGGGCAACAGAAATAATGGGAAGGCCAGGACGAGCCCTTGGTTCACCCAAAGGTGTAGAGGCCAAAACTAAATGCGCTAGAGAATTGAAGAAGTATAGAAGGCAAAGGACCAGGGAAAATAAGGAGATTAGAAAAGCCAGAAATGAATATGCACAGATAAGGAGGAAGGCCCAGCAGCAATAAGAAAATGACAGCAAAAGCCAAGTCTGACCCGAAGCTGTTGTACAGTCACATCAGGAGGAAAACATCAGACAAAAACCAGGTAATCAGGCTGATGAAGGAAGGAGGGGAGACCACAAATGACCCCAAAGTATGTGAAGAGCTCAACATGAGATTTAGAGAAGTATTTACAGTGGAGACAGAAAGGACACCAGAAAGACGAAGTGGTGGGGTACACCATCAAGTCCTGGACACAATACATACAACCAAGGAGATAAAGAGGCTCTTAGGCGAACTAGATACCTCAAAGGCGATGGGGCCGGACAACACCTCTCCATGGGTCCTAAGAGAGGGAGCAGAGGCAGTCTGTGTACCCCTAATAACAATCTTCAACACATCTATCGAAACAGGGCGACTACCTGAGGTATGGAAGGCAGCAAATTTAGTCCCAGTTTTTAAAAAAGCAGACATACATGCAGCATTAAACTACAGACCAGTGTCACTGATATGTATAGTTTGCAAAGTCATGGAGAAGATTATCAGGAGAAGAGTGATGGAGCACCTAGAAAGGAATGAGTTTATCCACGACAACCAACACGAAGGGAAATCCTGTAACAAGCCTACTGGGCTTCTACGACAAGGTGACTGCAGTAGAAAGAGAGAGAAAGGGGTGGGAAGACTGCATTTTCTTGGACTGTACAAAGGCTTTTGACACAGTTCCCGACAAGAGAATATTGCCAAAGCTTGGAGGATCAGGCAGGTATAACAGGAAAGTCACTGCAGTGGATCAGAGAATACCTGACAGGTAGGCAACAACGAGTCATGGTACATGACGAGGTGTTAGAGTGGGCGCCTGTGACTAGTGGGGTTAAACTGGGGTCAGTCCTAGGACCGATGCTGTTTCTGGTATATGTGAATGACATGACGGAAGGGATAGACTCAGAAGTGTCCCAGTCTGCAGACGATGTGAAGCTAATAGGAGAATTCAATCGGATGAGGATCATGTAGGAATACAAAGGGATCTGGATAGATTGCAAGCCTGATCCAGCAACTGGCTCCTGGAGTTTAACCCCACCATGTGCAAAGTCATGAAGATAGGAGAAGGGCAAAAAAGGCCGCAGACAGAGTACAGTCTAGGCCTAGGGGGTCACAGACTGCAAACTTCAATCAGAGAAAAGGATCTTAGGGTGAGTATAATACCAAGTACATCTCCTGAGGCGCACATCAACTAGATAACTGCTGCAGCATATGGGTGCCTGGCAAACCTAAGAATAGCATTCCGACCTCAGTAAGGAACCGTTCAAGACTGTACACCGTGTACGTCAGGCCCATATTGGAGTATGCAGCACCAGTTTGGAAACCACACCTAACCAAGCGCGTCAGAAAATTAGAGAAAGTGCTAAGATTTGCAACAAGACTAGTCCCGGAGCTAAAGGGCATGCCCTACGAGGAGAGGTTAAAGGAAATCGACATGACGACACTGGAGGACAGGAGAAACAGGGATGATATGATAACGACATGTAAAATATTGGGAGGAATTGACAAGGTGGACTTAGACAGGATATTTCAGAGATGGGACACATCAACAAGGGGTCACAATTGAAGTTGAAGACTCAGATGAATCACAGGGATGTTAAGAAGTATTTCTTCACTCTCAGAGTTGTCAGGAAGTGGAATAGTCTGGGAAGTGATGTAGTGGAGGCAGGATCCATACATAGCTTTAAGAAGAGGTATAATCAAGCTCATGGAGCAGGAAGGGTGACCTAGTAGCGACCAGTAAAGAGGCGGGGCCAGGAGCTGTGAATCGACCCCTGCAACCACAACTTGGTGACTACACACACACACAGGCCCTGACACAGGCACAACACAGAACCACCACCTCTTACTCTCCCCCTTCTTTAACATACACACAAGCGTGCCAGGAGCCACACAAGAAGCCTTATGCTCATACTCTGGCATTCATCTTGCAAACAAGGGTTATAATGGCTTCCCTTCCCCCCCTCTCTCTCTCTCTCTATCTCTCTCTCTCTCTCTGTCTCTCTCTCAGCAATATCCTGATACTAAAATGAGAAAAAAAAATTAAATCCATGGCTGTGTAACAAATTTCTTACTGCCTTTCTTTTTCAATATACAAGCGAGAAATATTTTTGGTCTTGAAATCATTCCATCCAATTTTCGCGGCGGTGTGGCTAGTGGGATTGTATGATGGGGGGAGAGCCTTCTGCTATGCCATCCTAATCTCTGCTGTGGTTATTAGCAACGATAAGCACTCGGGACACTCCTATGTCTATCCCTTGATGTCGGTGAGGGGCTTTTGATCCAAGGAACTAGACTTGTGCTTCCCTTCTTTGAGTCGAATCTGAATGCCTTCCATTCCCCGGGTTGCTCTATGACCTATACGGGTTTAGCGCTTCCCCCGGATTAAAAGAAGATATTGTTGCTGGGGTTTTCTTGTACTCCAGCATCTTACGAAGACCTTAGCTCTCCGGGAGGGTTTCCTTGATACTGCTGAGGGGCTCTTTACCCGAGGAAGTTGAGCTACTCTCCCTCCCATTCCCTACGCACTCTATGGTAACTAGGAAGCCGTTACAAGATGCATAATAGCAAGGATGGACAAGGAAGGGCGTGAGTAGAAGGTTAAAGACCAGGAGAAAGGAAGAGGTTGAGAGAAGAATGAAATGAAAGTGGTTGTAAAAGCAGGTAAAAATACTCACGGGAAGCACTAAACCCTTAACAGGTCATACAGGGCCAAGGGAATAGGAGGAAATCAGAGGAGATATGAGAAAGGGGGAGACAGTTTCAATTATTTGGGTCAGGATCCCTTCCAGGGCACTAGGGTACCTCTTTGAAGAATTATATGAGAAGGGAAAGAAATGAAGAACAAGCTTATTCCACAAGAACATGATGACTGATTTTACCTGTGATACACCTCTGACTTGTTTCGAGAATCGTTCAACTCCTGCAGCCTGACCTTCGGCCAAGCTCATCTGGTCCTTGCCTGGTCAACCAGGTTGTTGCTGTTTGTGGACCGAACAGGAGGCTTCATGTTCGAGCCGCGATACTCCCTATGTATTGTATATATACGTACTATATAGTTTTGTTATTTTTTTGGCCTATTAACCTTTATTCGCTGATTTATGGTACGAATATCCCCCATAATTAGTGTTTATTAGCGACTTTATCTTACCAAGCGTTTGATACACCGGAAGCAGCACGAAGGTGATATATAAATGAGCTGTAAATTTGCTTAATTGGACCCATTATCTGCCTATTTTTGCTATATAAAGTTGTCTAGGAAAGAGTAAATCGCTGAAGATCGCGGTGGCAGGCACGCGAGAAGTCGTGTAGAGGGGTGATTAGCGACACTAGTAGTAATTTGCAGCCTTAGATGGTAGGGGAAACGACAGTTTGTTATTACTTTATTACTGTATGGACAAAGGAAACAGGTAAACAGAGAGAGAGAAAAAAAGACTCTAACAGGAACATCAAACACTTTATCACAAGCCTTTTAATAGCATTCCAGGGAGACTAATAGGACCACTCATCTTTTAACGCAGAGGAGCTCGTCGACTTTTATTAGTATGAAGGAACTACGTATGAAGTGGAAAATAGTTTATTAACCCAGTTCCTGCAGCAACTAAAAGACACCGTGGGTGCTATCTAAATACGAGCAATAAGATAGCATATCTACTCAGCAGAAGCAAGAGAAACAGAGACAATGATCCCTGTAAGCAACTACAATGACAACAGACATCACTGAACAAACACAATAAGAGTCATTGTACAACACAATGCAACTCTTAGTATACTCCACGTATCCTGAAGACAAAACACAAGTTGCAGAAAAGGTTTTTGTTAGGACATTTCGTTCTGTATAGAGTATTATCAAGTACATATTGCTCTAGACAAAGTGAGGTGATGTCCCAATATAAGCCTGTTCTTTAGCTTGTGTCTGTGTTCTCATACTTGTTGGTAAAACACTATTTTCATACAGCATGTCATTAGTATCCCAAGACAAGGAAGGTACGCCCCCCCAATCTCCCTTCATTATTATTATAATCAAAGAAAGTGCTAAACCGACAAGGGTCATACAGCGCTGCGGGGCAGACTCCCTTCCTCAGCTCTTTCATAAAAAAAAAAGTCTCTCCTCTGGTATCATTAGCAAACAAAAGTAATTAGGTGTGTCATCTGCTTTTAAAGTATTAAGCAGGAGGACGAATTTTCTTCACGCGTAGTCAGAATTATCTTCGTTCCTTGGTTTTTCCAATTATTTTTGTTCATACCAGAAAGCATTCATAATTTTTTTTTTATTCTGTGTCTTAGAATTGAGTTCCTCGCTGACTTTTTCTCCTTTCCTCCCCCTCACTTTCTATCTCTTCCAAGGTCTTCCTCTCTCTCACCAGATCCTCTTACTATTCCCCAGCTACCACCATCTGTCCTTCGTTCCTCACCATCTCTCCTTCGTTTTTCACCATCTCTCTGCTTTTACTCTTTCTCCCTCCCCACTCTGAACATCTCTCCTCTCGCTACCTCCTTTCTCACACCAACTCTTTATTCCCCCATCCAGTTGCGTGGGAGAGGGAGAGAGATATATAGGGAGAGAGAGAGAGAGAGACTGGAACCTTTGACATATATTGACTCCTCTTCAAGACAAACTTCCACAAGCACGAGAGAAAAGGTCAAGGCTTCCAGACGAGGGTTAGGTGAATCCCTTTAGCTTCACCTGCGTCGTGTGAGGTGACTTCCACTTCACCTGAATATTGATGGGACTCTTCCTTCACCTGAGGAGGAGTGATGTGACTCTTATTTCTCTTCAAGAGTAAAGTGACTTTTCTCTCTTACCAAAAGAACTAAGGTGACATACCTTCACCTGGAGAGGCGTGGCGTCACTGTACCTTCACCTCAAGTGGAATGAGGTGACTTCCTTCACCCCAAGAAGAGTGAAGTGACTTCCCCTCATCTGAGCTAACATGGTAAACAACACGTATTTTTTTTAGGCCGATGCAACTGATTTCTAAAAACACTCCAGGATCATAATACACAGTAGAGAAATACACTTAAACAGCCAACACCTTAAGCAAATAGTTATTGGGGTTTCAAACCTGTCTGGATATGCACTGAGAGACATAAACCTCACGTTGCATATATCTTGTGTTACGTAATTCTAAAGGCCAGGTTAACGCTTGAAACCAATTAAAAGATTCAAAATAAAACCAGATTCATTTTCAGTTATTATAATTAATATTATTGTTACGTTCGTGGGATTTGCAAGGTCAGTAAAGGGTTGTAGCGCCAGGGGAATGAGAGAGAATCAGGTCTGACATAAGGAAAAAATGAGAAATGCTCCTATTACTTGAATCAAGAGATTTTCAGCAGCATCAAGGCACTCTTGAAGGGAAAAGTCCGAATAATTTCTACCTTAGGTCAAGGTAAACCTCACGGAACCCCGTGATAAACTTTGGTTAAAGTTTCAAGGTAAACTTGCGCCCAACATTATTTCGTCCCTTAAAGGCTTGAAAGGAGGTATATTGAATTCCTATAATGACCGAAAGATATTGGAAAAGAAACGAAGGAAACGGAAATTCTATTTTTATCTTTTATCGCAGTGCTGGTCTGCAGTGCTGGTCTGCAGTGCTGGTCTGCAGTGCTGGTCTGCAGTGCTGGTCTGCAGTGCTGGTCTGCAGTGCTGGTCTGCAGTGCAACATTTAGCTAGCCACTGTAAATACGAAATATTTCCCGTCGGGAAAAATGTGCTACGAAACTAAAATGAATGTTAGATAAAGAGGAAAAAAAACATTTCTTCGGTATTGATCTTCGCGTTCAGTAAGTGCTAAGAGATTCCCATAAATTTTAACTTTTAGTTATTTTTTTTTTTGGAACTTATTAATTGTTAGAACTTATTTATTATTAGAACTTATTGTTAGAACTTTTTCATTGTTAGAACTTATTTAAGGTTAAAATATATGATTATCAATTCTTTTGCCAGATATTTCCTTACTATATTCTTCTATAGATAGAGGAAATAAAACACTGATACTCGCATGCTTGAACGTTCATTAAAACGTTGATCTGCGCTTTCATTATCTTGGACTGTTCATACATAAAGTCTTGAAATAAGAATTTATTAGTCTTAAGAGTAGCGTACGTTTAAGTCTTGAACTGATCATTCATTAAGTCTGGAGCTGCATGTGCATGTGCACGTTCATTTAGTCCTGAAGGGCAGCCAAGAATATAGTCTCATATGAGTACAGAATTATGGGAGTTTCAATTATTCTTACTGTACAGTTTCACCTGAATTTGTTTTTATAAGAATATGTTTTGCATTTTCCTTGGGTAATTTTCGCTAAGATAAAAGTATACGCAAGAGTATTATAGGTACAATCACAGGTGTGTGTTTATATACACAGCTGAGTTTGTGTACAAACATGTAAACATAAACACGAGTTTAGCTTAGCTCTCTCTCTCTCTCTCTCTCTCTCTCTCTCTCTCTCTCTCTCTCTCTCTCTCTCTCTCTCTCCCTGACAGAGAACAGACACGTTCAGCATTCCTTCCCATATAGCATCATATATTTTCCCCACCTCTTGCTGCCTATCGTTAAATATTACTCTCTCTTCCCCTATGCATACACATCTTTTGCTCCCGAGAGTGTCAGGTTCTGACACTCTCTGGGTACCCAGAGACCCCTCTGGGTACCCATCCTGTGAGCCTGTAGTCACGGGAGTTCAGAGACACATAATGTGTCCGTGGATTGGGTCCCACCGTGCCCCTGTCTATATTAGGAACCTAGAAGGTCTCTGAGCCCAAAACCTGCAAAGTGCAACAGAAGGTAAGGGAAAAAAACGGCACGGCAGAGAGTGAGGCATAAAAGGTTAACATTATGGTAAATAAATGTAGATAGACTCGCATCATGAGCGTAACCTCAGACAATAACAAATCTCACAGTAGCATTAAGGAACCTAAACGATGGATATTTTAAGACATAGGAAACGTGCGCAACGTCTGTTATTGAGCATGCAGCCCTAGCAAGAGGCGCTTCCCTGCCATTTGATCACCCACATGCAAATGTTTGAAAAAGATTCTAAAGTTTGCAACGAGACATGTTCTAGAATTTAGAAGAATGCACCATGATTAATAACTAAGGGGAATGAGCTTTGCGATTCTGGAAGAAAGAAAAAAGTTAAAGGGAACATGATCACGCAATAAAAATAAATTTCAGAGGAAAATTAAGCCAGAAAGACACAATTCTTGAGACTAGAATAAAGAAACCCAAGATAAAACAAAATACCCCGATAAGCCACAGGGACTATAGAAAAAAATTATTTTCAGTAAAGGTGGAATAAAAAAAAAATAATCTTGATAGGTAGAACACGACACACTATACAATACCTCATGGATAAGTACTAGATAGCGCCTGGGAGGACAGAAACCAGTACATGTCAGCAAAGGCAGAAAAATAAGCGAGGTTAAGAGAAGACCTCAGCAAGCAGAAGTCAGTGAGAGTACATAAGCCTAAGTGTACACACACACTCGTTTCTACAAGAGGCCAGTGTATGAACACATTAGAAGAGGTTGCTAGAAGAGTCCACATGCGCAATACAAAACTACTGATCATGGTAGATTTCAACCACTGGGAAATGCATTGGTAAAGTCTGGAGATACATGGAGGACCGGACACGCCGAGAGCTAAGCTACTGGAGGTGGTAATGGAAAACTGCATGTGCCAAGAACACAACTAAAGAGAGAGTGATGAACCAGTGAGGTTGGACTTTATGTTCACCCTAAGTGACTCTGATGTTGGGGGACATCGAATATGAGGAGCCCCTTGGTGCTAGAGACCACGCAGTGCTGAAAATATGAAGAGGTATGAATTATGAGGAGAGATTAGAGGAGCTAAGCTTGATGACACTAGACGACAGAAGTACATGACATGATTACGGACTACAAAATACTCAGAGTAATTGACAAGAGTAATTGACAGGGTGGACAGAGAGAGAGTCTGTTAGAGAGGCGGGTCTCAAGCACATGAGGTCACAGCTGGAAGCTACAGAAAAAGAACAGATGAGTCACGGGGATGTTAAGAAACACTTCTCTAGCCTTAGAGTAGTAAGGAAGGAGAACGACCTAGACAGCGAAGGGGTAAAGGCAAAATCCATACATAGCTTTAAGAACAGGTATGACAGGGCTCAAGCACACACACACACAAGCTATGACTCAACCCCTGCAACCACAACTAGGTGAGTACACACACACACACACACACACACCCTCCCTCCCCCTAATTATTCGAGAGCAGAGAGTATAGGTGAGGGAAACAGGAAAAAAAAGATAAGAATATACTTGGTGAAGAGGTTAAGATTCAGTGGTTTCCTCGAAGGTAACTGATGGGTCTGGGGTCACTTAGCAACCAACCCTTCGAAATGTATTCGGTGCAGCACCTTCCCTGACCCATACGGGCTTAGTGAACCATCCTTCCTTGGGGAAAAGTGTGTGTGCGCGCGTGTGAGTGCGTGCGTGCGTGTGTGTGTGTGTGTGTGTGTACTCACCTATTTGTACTCACCTATTTGTGGTTGCAGGGGTCGAGACTCAGCTCCTGGCCCCGCCTCTTCACTGACCACTACTGGGTCCTCCTCTCCCTGCTCCATGAACTTTATCATACCTCGTCTTAAAACTATGTATGGTTTCTGCCTCCACTACATCACTTGCCAGTCTATTCCACTTCCTGATAACTCTATGGCTGAAGAAATGCTTCCTAACATCCCTTTGACTCATCTGAGTCTTCAACTTCCAATTGTGACCCCTTGTTTCTGTGTCCCATCTCTAGAACATCCTGTCTCTGTCCACCTTATCTGTTCCACACAGTATTTTGTATGTCGTTATTATGTCTCCCCTGACCCTCCTGTCCTCCAGTGTCGTCAGGCCGATTTTCCTTAACCTTTCTTCGTAGGACAATCCCCTTAGCTCTGGGACTAGCCTTGTTGCAAACTTTTGCACTTTCTCTAATTTCTTGACGTGCTTGACCAGGTGTGGGTTCCAAACTGGTGCTGCATACTCCAGTATGGGCCTGACATACACAGTGTACAGAGTCTTGAACGATTCCTTACTGAGGTATCGGAACGCTATTCTCAGGTTTGCCAGTGTGTGTGTGTGTGTGTGTGTGTGTGTGCGCGTGCGCGTTCATGTTTGCACTCTAATAATTGTTGACAAAAGTACATGAAGGTCGCATCTTAATTGCTATTGATCCTAATTAATAAATTTCCGGCCTCCAAGACCAAAATATACCCTCTCTTTAAACTGCGCATAGTATCTGCCTTTGTCACCTCTTCATCCAGTTCATTTTACTAGGTCACTACTCAGAGGCTGAAGAAGCGTTTCCTGAAATCCGAATGGATCACGTTCAGATTAGAAACTGAAAGGCAATTAAATACAAATTCCTAAGTCTCTTGATACTGGAATAAGATGGAGATGGTGGATGTAAACACTACGCTCACTTTTAAGAGTAGATAAGAGTGGTCGTTGGACCCTGGAGGCTAGGAACACTTCATGCGGGTCGATAGCAATTTAGAACTGGCCTTGATATGTTGACCTCTGCGAACTCAAATAATAGAGTATAAATAGATGAGTATTCAAAAGCGCGCGCGCGCACACACACACACACACACACACACACACACACACACACACACACACACACACATACACACACACAAAAGAAGTCTTTCGACAATATACCACACAAGAGACTGGTTGAAATGCTAGAGGAGCAGGCAGGAATAGGTGTCAGAGTGGGTGCATGTGTCGTGTGGGGTTCCACAAGGGTCAGTCCTACGTCCAGTGCTCTTTCTTGTGAATAACATGACGGAAGGGATAGAGTCAGAGGTGTGTCTGTTCGCAGACGATGTGAAACTAATGAGGAGAATACAAGCGGACGAGGATCAGGTAAGCCTACAAGGGGATCTGGACAGGCTGTAAGCCTGGTCCGAGAAATGGCTCCTGGAGTTTAACCCAAACAAGGGGTCGCAATTGGCAGTTCAAAATTCAGATGAGTCGCAGGGATGTTAGGAAGTACTTCTTCAGTCAGAGTTATCAGGAAGTGGAACAGTCTGGAAAGTGATGTAGTGGAGGTAGGATTAATACATAGCTTTAAGGAGAGGTATGGTGAAGCTCATGGAACAGGGAGTGTGTGGACCTAGAAGTGACCAATGAAGAGGTGGGGGCCAGGAGCTATGAAAAGACCTCTACAACCACATGTAGGTGGGTACACACACACACACATATATATATATACATATATTTACTAGTGACGAGGATGATGGATAGGTGACGTGGGTATTGGCTCAGTGACGAGGATGATGGATAGGTGACGTGGGTATTGGCTCAGTGACGAGGATGATGGATAGGTGACGTGGGTATTGGCTCAGTGACGAGGATGATTTACTAGTGACGAGGATGATGGACGTGATATATTATTTAAAATATAAAGATAAGAGGAATAAATAAGTTGTGAAAACAAAGTTACTGAGGAAGATGGTAACAGCCAGACTGTGGGACTGTTGACTGATGTTCACTGCAGCCTCACTTCTAACCCATCCCTCTTTACCCTTCCTTTTTACTTCCATTCTTCTTCTTTCGTATTATTATTATTATTATTATTATTATTATTATTATTATTATTATTATTATTACATACCTACACACACATACACATCCCACAACAGTATCTATCGACAAGTGCCTTTCACAACTATAAACATACACACACACACACTCTTCTACACACATCCATACGCACACACACCCATACACACACACACACACACACACACACACATGAGCATAACCATACATACACATGCACACATCGATACACACCCATACACACACACAAACACCCATGGACACATTCACACATATGCACAGACACACACAGACACTGAAACACATATACTGACACACAAATACACACACCACACGCACATATACAAAAAGCCTAGTGTCTAATCGACATGTGCCTAGGACAAAATGGTAACAAACACTACCCACACCACACACATCACACACCCCACACATACAAACACACCCCACACATACACCCACCCTACACATACAACACACACACACACTCACACATTAGAAGCTACACACGAACGTAGCTCCCTTCCGGTAACTAAAAATTGGAAATTTTAGATCCTCACATATTCTCCAAGGTATTCAGAAGATATTAGAGACAGGCGAATTACCAGGCTGCTGGAAGACCGCCTACATAATACCAATATATATGCGACTAGACTGGAAACTAACCTATCTCTGGTGACCATCTGAAATGATGGTGATGGGAGTAAGAGACTGGCAGTCTCCACGGAGAGGCCGGACATCTTCACTGAGCATCAGGTCATGGTCAGGATTAGCGCATCTTGTCTCGCCCATTTAAGGGCCTGGGGAAAGACTTCAAACGCACGAGAGAGGGAGATGGGATGGGAAAACTAGAAACATTGTGTTTTATATAGTAAAGGCAGGCCACGATTTACAGCGCTTCGTTTTACGGGGTTTCAGTAATGCAGCGCTTTTCAATTATTGCCAGTCTTCATTTATTCACTCTTCGTACAATAAATATATTCACCACTCACAATAGGCTAAGGATGAAAATATTTTAGGGTAAGTAATGCGTGTCCTATATATACATTTTTTAGGTCTAGCTCTATTGCTCACTTAACATGTTTACACTATCACATATTATACTTTTATAAGAATTTGAAAGTGAATAAAAAAAAAAGTTTCACTTTACAGCGATTTTACCTTTACAGCAGTAGCCCGGAACCTAACCTGCTGTATAAGCGGGGCCTGCCTCTACTTCTTAGTTGATGAAATTTTGATGTCGAGGAGGATATATATATATTTTTTGCACGAATTATAATTCGTGCAAAACAAAATTTAAATAAAACAGATTATAATTTAGGTACTTTAAATCATTGATAAGAATGATTTCTGTATTTCTAAATCTTACTTATTTTTAAAAGAGGGATATCATTTTTTCATGCATTTCCCAGGGCTTCATTAACACGCTGTATATTATTTTGGAAATGAACTGAATGTAACAAAATCTAGAAGAAATTTGCTGCAAAATCACTAGCCAAGTAGAAATATGTTCATTTAGCCATAAACAGTTGAGAAATGCAAAGTGCCTTTTATTTTTGTGGGTATATTTAATATGAATTTAAAATGTATTGACAGTAATAGTCATAAATATTACTCGAGAAGGAAAGAAATAATCACAAGATCACTATGAATATTATTTAGAAATGTACAATGATTTAAACATTTACCAACTTAAGAATAAACAGTGGACAAAAAATATCACACCAGACTTGGTTTCAATAGTATATATGTGAATTGAGTGCCTGAGAGAGACGGTTCCGCTGGAACGATTGGCACAGTCAAGGCAATCGAACCTGGTCCAAAACTCGTTATTCTCTCCTGCTAGACACACTGAGTCACCAGGTGATACAGAGATGCATACCACCACTAATTATTTCTGGTTTCCTTTATAGCTGGCATATATGACTGCAGGATTTGTGGCTAGTCTTGTGGGCACGAATAAATGCCTAATGAACTCGATACAAGCAACAGTGATCATGTAAGGGTAATTCTACAAGTGTGTGTGTGTGTATGTGTTTGTGTATGTTTGTGTGTGTGTGTGTGAGAGAGAGAGAGAGAGAGAGAGAGAGAGAGAGAGAATCACCTATGTGTGCTCACTAGCGCGCCCGCACTCAAATGCTCACTATTTATATCTGTGTGTTTGCAATTACCAGGCCGAGGTTTATGAGGCTGAGTTCTAGCTCCCGGGTATGCCTCTTTACTTACCTTCGACTAGTGTGGTTTAGATTTGTTTTATATTCTTTTAACCCACTCAGGTGCTTTCTAATGCCCCCTGATCCTTCAGCTGGAGATCTTCCATTCACTCCCTCTCGTCACAATCTCTCCCATGTCACTCTATACTTGTCCATCCTATTGATGTTCCGGAATGTTTTGTATGATATTATCATGTTTTCTTCTGTGTTAATGAGGTGAAAGTCCTGATATTGTGTGTGTGTGTGTGTGTGTGTGTGTACTCACCTATTTGTGGTTGCAGGGGTCGAGACATAGTTCCTGTGTGTGTGTGTGTGTGTGTGTGTGTCACTTTTCAAAACTAAAGAAATGTACAAAAGAATCACATCAAAACTCTCCCGCTTCGCAAACATTCCAACACCGTCTCGCGGTTCCATTTCCAGTTTCATACCTGTCGAGTCCATTTCTCGTTAGTTTACGTGAAAGGATTGACCTGCCTCCCAACTCTTGTTCGAAACTCACTCTCAGGATTCATCAGTCACACTCCTAAATGTTTTTGGTATTTCGCATCAAAGAAAAAAGAACGAAAACAATGAGAGTCTTGGCATGTAAGCTGCGCTTATTTTGCAGATTAATGATGCCATTTACCTGGGTGTAAAAGCTGTGAGAAAAAGCAAAAGATTGTTTTCCTTGTGGTGGTGGTGGTGATGAGGGAGACGAAGATTGGAGGAGGAAATGGGAAGATTGGGGAAAAGGCATGAAGAGGAAGGACGAGAGAAAGACGGACAGACGAGGAAGAGGAGTGAATGGACAAGACAGAAGAGTTATCTCTGTTTAGTTCTTGATGAGGCCATGATAGTAAAGCAGAAGGGTCTCTTCTCATTCTTCACTCCCTGTGGCCACTTCCGTTAACAAATCATATACGATAAAATATCACCGCAATTTCCGCTTCTACCTACTACTACTACTACATTCACTACTGCTACTATTTACTTCTATAATAACCTTTACACCCACCACTATGAATACTTCCACTTTCGCAACTATCACTACGAGACGAGTCCTTCGCGAACTATGAAAAACGTGTCGAAGACAGGTCACTAAAACATATTTCTTCCCAAAATAGGTTGACCGAATTCAGGCACGGAATCCAGGAACGAAGTAGTGTGCTCTACAACTTCTAAAAATTAAGACTTTTACATTTTACTCCGAGATGTAAGGAGAAAGGAGGGCGAAATTATAGAGAAACGCCATTCATCTTGTGAGTGAACAGAAAGTAAGAATTCTTGAATATTATCCGGAATACTTGACTCGCAATTAGCGATATTCCCTCTTGAGACTTTAGAATGTTGCAAAACAATCATTGACGTGCTCTAACTACAAATACCTAATTACATATTAGAGCTCAAAAAGAGGAAGGGGAAAACCATCCTTTTTAATATATTAAGAAAAAGAGAGTGAGCTGAAAGGATGAAGAACTCGACTGATCTTGGCAGTCCCCCTTCCCCCCCGCACTCGGCCTTGATACTCATCCTTCACATTCAGACGAGACTCGAGTATCTGCACTAGACTCCAGGGAGTCACTTCTCGGCGTTCCCTCTGCCTCTATGACCTATTTTTATGTCCCAGCGGCCTTGTGGATCAACCAGACTGTTTAGGAGCTCATATTTTGAGATATTTTTTAATGGTTAATTAGCCACAACACCTGAGATTACGGTCGTGACAGAAAGAAACACTTCGAAGTCTGTGAGGAAAAGAGATAAGAAAAGAGATAAGAAACTAAAGACAAAGGTGTAATAAAGGGTAATTACAGGTGAGATGATGACTAGATGATTGGATTATTATAGGAGAGAGAGAAGCCTCGTGATGCGTCGAAGGTCACACCTATTGTAACCTTAATGCTGGTTAAGAGCTCTTGATTATAGGAATTGGAGCTTTTCTCTCCTTCCACATGCGACGCCTAGTGGTTTAGCACTTCACCAATGATATACTGTAATAATATGCAGTATATCACACACACACACACACACACACAGGAGCTGAACCTTAAACTGCAAACTGATCAGATAAGTGGCTGCTGGAATTCAACCACAGCAAATCCAAGGTTATAAAACAGGGAAAGAAGAAAGAATACCAGAAACTGAGTAAAGACTTGGGACAGAGGACTGCAAACTACTCTCAGAGAGAAGGATCTTGAGAGTGAACATAAATGCAGAGCATATCGCCAGAGTCGCTCATCAACCGAATAACCTCTGCTGCGAATGCGATTTTATCGAATCAAGGATTAACTTTCAGGAATTTCAACAAAGCGCTATTCGTGACCTTTTAGACGATATATGTCAGGCCCATTTATGGAACATTCACCACCGGCATGGAATCCACAGCTGATAATGCTTATCAAGAAACTCGAGAGAGTGCAAGAGTTTACAACAAGACTAAGGGGATTAAACTAGTTCACAGCAAGACTAAGGCGATTAAACTATGAGGAAGAGATTAAACGAAGTGAATCTGATAGTATTAAATGACAGAAGAGCCATACAATATACTTAGAAAATTTGATAAGGTGATATCAGAAGATATCAGAAACACGGCTGGAACCAGTGTAGAAGCCTTCAAGAGGGAACTGGACAAGTATGTTCAACAGGTGCCAGATCAACCAGGCTGTGATGGATATGTGGGGTAGCTGGCCTCTAGCAGCAACAGCTTGATTGACCAGGCAAGCACCAGACGAGCCTGGCCCATGGCCGGGCTCCGAGAGTAGTGAAACTCTCGAAACTCTTCAAAGGTATATCAAAAGTAAGGTGGTTCGTAAAACCAATACTCAGGAAAAAAAAATTGGAAACCAAAGATACAGAACAGTCAATGGGATGTCAGGAACTAATTTTGTTTCTTCAGGGTGCTCATGAATTGGGATGAGCTTGACTAAGTAGTAGTACTGGAGACTAGCAAAAACACCATACCTTACCTATGATATACCTTTGAAGAGTTTTGAGAGTTTCACTACTGTAGGAGCCCGGCCATGGGCCAGGCTCGTCTGGTGCTTGCCTGGTCAACCAGGCTGTTGCTGCTGGAGGGCCACTGCCCCACATATTCATCACAGCCTGGTTGATCTGGCACATTGTGAAGATACTTGTCCAGTTTCCTCTTGAAGGCTTCTACACTTGTTTCAGCAATGTTTCTGATATCTTGTGGTAAGATATTGAATAGTCTGGGACCCCGGATGTTGATACAGTGTTCCCTTATTGTCCCCACCGCTTCCCTGCTCCTCACTGGGTTTATTTTACACTTCCTCCCATATCTCTCACTCCAGTATGTTATGGCAGTGTGCAGATTTGGGACCAGGCCATAGGGAGAGTTGAATGATAGCTATAGGCCTTTCTGTTGCAGTCAACACATCTTCAGGAGCTTACAATGTTGCAGAAATGAGTAGGGAAGGCCTTGAGCTATTATTCAACTTCCCCTGTGCTTTTTCATCTTGTATCACTTGTTCGCGATTATTGCACAGTTTTAAGAATAGGTATGACAGAGTTCATAGAGCTAAGAGGAAGTAAGCAAGGTAAAGCAGCCCTCAAAGTTTCAAGGCCAGGAGCTGGGACTCAACTTTTGTAACCACAAAAATACAAGTACAAATTAGTGAGCATACTCATATCACTCACTGTCCGTCTTTCTCATAACCAAAACATAACTGCGTGCAGTGAATTCATTCAATATAATGATCCACACGCATTCCAGTTCAGAAATGTTCACATTAATTAAGGGGTACAAGGAACTGTACAGTGAACCAGGTGTTCACTCACGCTACAGACTAATCAATCAACAAGCGAAGTCGGTCAGTAGGTAGGGAAAGTCAGGCAACACCAGTTTTAAAACTTAAAAACTCTTAGTGCGTGTGTTTGCGTGTGCGTGCATGTGTGTGTGTGTGTGTGTGTGTGTGTGTGTGTGTGTGTGTGTGTGTGTGTGGTGTGTGTACTCACCTAATTGTGGTTGCAGGTTTCCACCTCTTCACTGGTCGCTACTAGGTCCACTCTCTCCCTGCTCCATGATCTTTATCATACCTCTTCTGAAAGCTATGTATGGATCCTGCCTCCACTGCATCACTCTCCAGATTGTTCCACTTCCTGACAACTCTATGGCTGAAAATTGTGCTCACATGTGAGTGGGTGTGTTTTGTACTAACAGGTTGTATTTATCGTGTTGTGCTTAAGTTAATAACCAGCGCCTGGCGCCTCGGTTCACAGTTGTGTGTACGTAGAAGACACGTAGCAAAACAAGCCTTTACTGGAACTAAATTTCGTTTTATATAGTGCTTAATACTTGTTTTGCCACTTGTCTTTATCTTCCTATTTGTCGGCAACACCCTATCCCATCCTGGTTTACAGCTTGTTGGGCAGCATCATACTCCTCTATTTCCACTTGTCCTAGCATATTCCGCTATTTTCCTAGCGTTAATTTAATACTGAAAGTTTCTTATGTCTCTCTGACTCATACGAGTGTTCAGATTTCATCGGTTCAATACCCTGCTGCTAGCACCAGTAGCCTAATTGATCAGATTAGCAGGCAGGCTTGATAAAGGACCGGGCCGCTGCTGCGATGACCTCTGGAACCATCAACAGGTAGTCAGGTAGTAGGTGCCCCTACGATCTTTTCCCCTCACGTTAGTTTGTCCTTGTCGATCATGTCAATACAATAAAGCGCCTGGTTTGTTTTTATCGCTTCTTCTTTGACCCTTCGTTGTGCTAGTGACGTTGTCACCTCAATTAGCCTTTCCATGTAGCATATTCTCCTTAGTTTCATGACAAACTTATTTACTAACTTTTCAGTTTTCTGAGCATATATTTTATGCTTTACTAGATGTGGGCTGTGTGCTACCGATGCTTACTCGAGGACTGACGTAACGTTTGTTGTGCACTATGCCTTGAATAATTCCTTAAGTTTCCGAATACATGTTTAACATCTGCCGGCTGTGCATAGTTTGCTGTTTCCTTTTACTTAACTTCATGGCGTCTAGCATACTTACTTTAAATAAATGTATGAATGGACTCAGCCTCTACCGCTTCTTACTCGTTCTGCCTTTTCTCTGCCCTTACACGAAGAGGTTATTATGGTCCTATAACTCAATTTTGTCATTTACCCTCCATCCGTGTCCGTCTCCCACTCACCAATATTGTTACTTTCCCTCCAACACCCCACGTTTTCTCCTCTCCAACACCCCCATCACTGTCGAACAGAATGTCCACTTCCATCCTGTCAATACTCCTGAGTGTTGTGTCTCTCATCCTCCACTACTGTGTGATGTAGCTACTGTGTGTGTGTGTGTGTGTGTGTGTGTATGTAGGTACGTACGTACCTACATACACACACACACACACACAGTGGAGTGTTAGTTTCTGGCCACGCCTCTCAACTAGTCTTCCTACCTGGTCGACGACCCCGCGGCTTGGTCCCAGACCAGGTCTCCCGGTGGATGGCCAGATAATCCAGGCTGCTGGTACTAGCTGAATGCAGTTCACTGTATGTATCACAGCTCGGCTTATTAGAACTGACTTGAAGAGCTTATCCGGTTTTCTTCTGAAGATTGCGAGGAATCTGTTGGTAATTCCATCATGTGTTGAAAATCTTGATCCCCCTTTCACTTAATAAGTTATCTCTTACTGTACTCATGACACGCCTACTTTTAAATTGAGGTAATTTGCCTCGTCATGGAAGGCTCTAGCTTTCATAGGGAGTGATTTCTGTGTGCAGATTTGGGGGTCAATCACTACTAAACTTTCCAGGTATGATGTTTCCTTCTCGTTTACGTTCCAATAAGTAGAGTTTGAGGGACTTCAAGTGTTCCCAATAATTTAGGTGCTTGACTGAGTTTATACCCCCAGTGACGGTTCTTTTTTGTTTTTTCAGATCTACAATTTCGTCTGCACAAAGGGGCCGTCAGCCTACATCATCATACCAATCTAGAGAGAACATGTTGCTAAAAACGAATCATTATTGGCTTAGCATCTCTAGTTTCGAAGGCTCTAGTTAGCCAGCCTATCGTTTTCCTTCAGTTTGTGATACAATATTTTGATCCTTGAGAGTGAAATCTTCCAATATTATCACTCTTGAGTCTTTCACTCAATTCAGCGGGTAAAATTTATTTTATACTCCGTTTGTTTTAATTTCTTCATTTAGTTCCATAGCGGAGTCACTAAATTTTTGTTCTTATTGATATGAGGATGAGAAAAAGAATTGGGGGTCGAGAACTGTGCCTTGGGAAACAAAATATTTCGCTGTGACTGTCTCCGATTTTACTATATTCACTATTACTCATTTTGTTTTATTTATTAGGAAGTTAAAAATCGATCTGCCCATTTTTCCAGTTACTTTTTTCACGCATTTTCTACGTTATTGCACCATTATTGCACTTGTCGAACTCTTTGCAAAATCAGTGTACACTACCTCTGAATTTTATTTGTCTTCCTTTACACCTAAGACTACGAAGTAATGATTCAGTGGTTGCGAGAGGCACGGGCGACCTGCCCTAAATCCATTTTAATAATATGGGATGAGTGTTATCGGCTTCTAGATCTTTGCGATTGTTTTACTACCAGCTTTGTGGAGTGAGGCAATTAATATTTGTTATTTTTAATGATAGTGGATAGAGTCATATGTCGAGACTCCATCTCCTTAGAATATTTAAGGCACATGATAGGGGGTTGCTTGAAATTCTTGATGATTATAGACCTATAAGAATTTCGAACAATCACATGATATTCCTGGCCTCGTGTGATTTATCATACCTATTCCTAAAACTCGTAAGTGATTTATTTTTCCAAGACTTACTCATGCAAATCGTTCGCACTTTCTGACATCCTTGTGAGTCATGCTTCTCTATCCCCTGTTCTCTCTTTTCTAGGTATCTATTACTTAGTATTCAAGCCTTTCCTGACTCTCCTATCATCCAGATTTGTAAGATTTAGTCACTTCAGCCTTTCTTCGTAAGTCATTCCTTAGCTTTGGGACTCTTTGGACTTTCTCTAGTGACGGATATTATTATCACAATTGAGGCTCCATGCTAGTCTCGAGTACTCGAGGAGAGGTCTCTCAGACGTCGTTTACTTGGCCATAATATGCTCTCTGAAGCATGGCAAAACACCTGCAGGAGCTTGTATAGTTTTTTCTACCAATGTGAACAGGGTCACAACACCCGGGAACTCGACTCACACTGGCTCATACGTACATCACACTGGCTCATACATACACCACACTGGCTCATACATACACCACACTGGCTCATACATACCACACTGGCTCATCACACACACTGGCTCACTACACACACTGGCAACACATCACACTGGCTCATACCATCACACTGCTCATACATACACCACACTGGCTCATACATACACACACTGCTCATCACACCCATGGCTCATACATACATCACACTGGCTCATACATACATCACACTGGCTCATACATACATCACACTGGCTCATACATACACCACACTGGCTCATACATACATCACACTGGCTCATACATACACCACACTGGCTCATACATACACCACACTGGCTCATACATACACCACACTGGCTCACACATCACACTGGCTCATACATCACTGGCTCATCCATCACTGGCTCATACATACATCACACTGGCTCATCATACATCACACTGGCTCATACATACACCACACTGGCTCATACATACATCACACTGGCTCATACATACACCACACTGGCTCATACATACACCACACTGGCTCATACATACACAGTTTCGTGAAGACACAGGTTTAACCTACACAGGTATAAACGGCTGCAGGTTTAAATGCGCACAGGTTTATACGCACACAGGTTTATATGCACACAGGTTTATATGCACACAGGTTTATATGCACACAGATCCCTACTCACACAGGTTATGTGCACACAGGTTATTAACACACATTCCAGAACACACAAGTTTCAACGTACACATATATCTACGAACACATTTTTATACACAGACAAGCACACACCAGCGACCAGCGAAGAGGCGGGGCCAGGAGCTGTAACTCGACCCCTGCAACCACATGTAGATAAATACATATAGGTTAGCACAGGTCTCTGTGCACACAGATTTCCACGCACACGGGCTTCTACGCACTTAAAGGCACACACCGGTTTATAAGTACGTGTACACTGGTTTACATACCGGCTTATACTCCTACAACTTTATACACACACAGGCTTCTATGCACATACGTATTTACGCACACAGAATTCTACGTACATGTATAATATGGTTAAACAGTATTTCATGCTCCCAGTTAGAACACCATCTTGTAATTTGATAATCTGCCGAGCAACATCTATGAGCAGAGAGGAGAGAGAGAGAGAGAGAGAGAGAGAGAGAGAGAGAGAGAGAGAGAGAGAGAGAGAGAGAACAATAAACATCAATGCTCGTTTTCACGTATCCTTTCTAGTTGCCTTGCTCGTGTACCTATCCAAAATTCATGCAGGACACCAAAGCTGCCTCCCACTGGTGCCGTATTCTGAGGTGGTTGATAGCTGCACACTGCCCCACCAACACCACCAAAGCTGACACAGTCCTGCCTCGCCCTCCACCTATATCAACACTGCAACATTATTTACCTTCAACGAACAAGGTCCTCAATCTTTCCAAACACGGAAAATCGTCTCTTCGTAAATGGTTTTCTCAGTGGCAATACGACATGATCCTTCACTAAGGACTACAGTGATATATAACAGTTCTAAATTAAGACCTACACTGATATGACAAAATCTATTATAGAGACAACGGAGGACCCCACAGTTAGGGTCCTGCGTCAAAGGTTTAAGTGATATTACTCAACACCACATTAAGGACTATAGTCACAAAACAACCCGAAATAAATACTTAAAGGACATTGCAGAACCCAACACTAAAGATTGACGTGACGTAACCTAACTTCACGCTTATGGGTATAATGGTGTGTACTAAGTAAGCAGAGAGAGAGAGAGAGAGAGAGAGAGAGATAGAGAAGAGAGAGAGATAGAGAGAGAGAGAGAGAGAGAGATAGAGATAGAGAGAGAGAGAGAGAGAGAGAGAGATAGAGAGATAGAGAGAGAGACTTAGTTTAAGTTAGGTTAGATAAAGTTTCTAAATTAGATTTGGTCCAATTATAAAAGTCTTTATATCATTGTCAATGAAAAAAAAAGATTTATCATTCTGTAAAAAGGATTTTTAGAAAAAAATAAATTTTTAAGGGAGTTAGGCTTATTAGGCACGATATATATATATATATATATATATATATATATATATATATATATATATATATATATATATATATATATATATATATATATAATTTATGTATTAATTGTGCGTATGTGTGAATTCTGAAATTATGCAATAAATTCAACGATTGCAACGCAAGCATTAAGTTGAGTCGTTATTCCACGCAATTCCCGTTAAGTTGGGCGTGCCTGCAGTTGCATTTCCGCTAAGGTTAGCAATATCTTGTGATTTAGGGGCGCGATAGCAGGCCAGCATCAATTGCAAGTTTCCGCTAGAGTGGGGGCGAATGATGTCGCATTTCTGTCAAGTGAGTCGTAGTTATGCTAAACTGTCGCCAAAGTTACAGTCGATGATGTTGATGTTCAGCTAAAATGATGTCTATTTGACAGAGAGAGAGAGAGAGAGAGAGAGAGAGAGAGAGAGAGAGAGAGAGAGAGAGAGCGCAATAACGCGCTGGTCACTCCGATATAAACCAAATCTTTGGAACAAAATTCAATAAGATAAACTGAATATTTTGGCCTGCATACTGAAGAGGCCTCAGATGCAGCCTGAAATATTGCAGTTTGCTTTTCTGATTATTTTTCCAAAGGGTGAGTTTTCTCTCTCTCTCTCTCTCTCTCTCTCTCTCTCTCTCTCTCTCTCTCTCTCTCTCTCTCTCACACACACACACACACACACACTTTCATACAAAACCTGTTCCCGTTTACTATAAAAGATATGAGGAAAAAAATAGATTTTGACAACAATGGGAGCTGATACTTTGTTACTGGATTCGCTGATCACGCTTTATTTAGTTGCTAGGTTAAGCCAAGTAAACTTAGTAGTCACACGCAATAACCCCAGAGACGCTGGTGGCGATAAAGCTGGTATAAGTACCTCAGGACGTCAGTAGCTGGTGCTGGTACCATTTACCTGTCGTATCCCAGGCCAGCTGCTGCAAAGATTTATCAAAGACAGCGCCTGCAGGACCGCCCAATTACGTTAAGTGCCTGATTGAGTGCCAGTCGGGTGGATAGTTAGAACCTGTAATGGGATGCGGGACTCCAGTGTTGACTGTCTTTCATTTAGGTGGGTGAATTCTTCTATGTATATATTATATAATCTTTTAAGATGGAGATGGTGTTTTGAAAAAAAAAATTGGAGCAACTCTTCCAGTCTTCGGATCAAATCTACCTACTATTTCCCGGCGCAATATACCCCCCTTTTCGTTTTACGCTTTCCATAAATATAATGGGTTATACATTATCATTATTATTATGGAGAAAATGTTAAAAATGAGTGTAATTAGTATCAGTGGTGGTGCTAGAGGGGTTTGTTGGTGGCGGTGGTTTTGGCTGCAGAGCTGTTTGTGCTAGAGGGCGTGTTGTTGTTGTTGGTGGTGTTGGCTATAGTGCTGTTGGTGTTAGAGGGGGTGTTGTGTTGGCTGTATTGTTAGTGCTAGAGGGTGAGTTGGTGATTGTGATGGCTGCAGTGTTGTTGGTGCTAGAGGGGATGTTGATAGTGGTGTTGGCTGCAGTGTTGTTGGTGCTAGAGGGGATGTTGATAGTGGTGTTGGCTGCAGTGTTGTTGGTGCTAGAGGGGATGTTGATAGTGGTGTTGGCTGCAGTGTTGTTGGTGCTAGAGGGGGTGTTGTTTTGTGGTGGTGGTGGTGGTGTTGGCTGCAATGTTGTTGGTGCTAGAGATGGCGGTGGTGGTGATGTTGGTTGTATTGAAATTGGTTGTATAGTTGGAGGAGGTACTAGAGTAGGTGTTGGTGAGAGTGATGTTGGTGGCCATATTGGTGCGGGTGTAGAGGAAGTGTTGGTGGTAAGGATAGTGGAGAAGTGTCTTCACAAGACCCTCACTTCATGCCCTGTTTCCTGCCAGACATCAACACAGAACACAGACGCATTCTATTGCAGACACAAGATACAAAGTATCTCGTAGAAAAATAAAGCGTTTTTTTATTTTTAGTACACAAAACATTGCTTTTATGGTGATCTTAGTTAAAGGTTCTCATTGTTTATAATTATATATCCTCTTGATTACTTTGTCGTCGCTGTTCTAACTGCTTTCTGAAAGCCTTGGCACAAAGTGTACAGAAGTAATTGATTCATATTCGCAGCACAAGAAGGTGGAATTCTGTAGGCCTCATTTAGATTATGCTGCACAGTTCTGGTCACCGTATTACAGAATGGATATAAATGCACTGGAAAACGTACAAAGGAGGATGACAAAGTTGATCCCTTGTATCAGAAATCTTCCCTATGAGGATAGACTGAGGGCCCTGAATCTGCACTCTCTAGAAAGGCGTAGAATTGGGGGGGATATGATTCAGGTGTACGGGTGGAAGACGGGAATAAACAAAGGGGATGTAAATAGCGTGCTGAAAATATCCAACCAAGACAGGACTCGCAGCAATGGTTTCAAGTTGGAAAAGTTCAGATTCAGGAAGGATATAGGAAAGCACTGGTTTGGTAATAGAGTTGTGGATGAGTGGAACAAACTCCCGAGTACCGTCATAGATGCTAAGACGTTGTGTAGTTTTAAAAATAGGTTAGATAAATACATGGATGGGTGTGAGTTTGGACCTGACTAGCTGGTACTAGGTCAGATGCAGTGCTCCTTCCTTAAGTGAATGTAACCTGACCTGTACTAATTCCTTAAGTGGAAGTGACCTGACCAGGTGGTCGGCTGGACAATTATATGAGTGGGTGCGGTTGGGTGTGAATTGGTCCTGACTAGCTTGTGCTACTAGGTCAGATGCAGTGCTCCTTCCTTAAGTGAATGTAACCTGACCTGGCTGGGTCGGGGCATTGGCTTAAGCCGTTGGAGATTTGGACCTGCCTCGCATGGGCCAGTAGGCCTGTTGCAGTGTTCCTTCTTTCTTATGTTCTTATGTAGGCTTCCAGGGAGTGTGGGAATCCTGGGTAAAGAAAGGGCGGATTCTGAGGCAAAGGCTCCTGACGCAGCCTTATGACTCATAGTGACCTGAGTCATGGTATAAAAACGGTATAGAGCAAGCCTATAATATAATCGACGTTTCGCTCTAGTTAGAGCTTTATCAAGGTCTACAGGAGCAAAATAAGGGATTGCTTTGTTTCAAGTGTCTAATGTTAAATAAGTGTCTTCTACCATACTTGTGGGCAATACTTGCAGTTTGGAAAATACCGTAGACCTCTTTCCAAAGTACTAGACCCGGTTGGCCTAGCAGAAAAGCAGCAAATTATACGGAGTTTGACAGCAAGAAGTTATTTGCTCATAAGTCTACCGTAACCGTCCGTTGGAGACCATTCTAGGCTCAATGACGATAGGGCTAACTCTCATCCATTGATTTTTGTAACCATTCAGCGCTTGGGAATTAATAGTTATCATACATGATCTACGATATTATCCTGTTTGTAATTAATAATTTTCCATATTATTATTTTTTTTTCAAAAACGAAGTAGCTGATAATTACCCTTTCAGTTCATTATTCTGTTTTCTTTGGTTCGCTGGAACAGACATGGGTTTCAAGGTTTGCTGTGTACTCGATCGATGTCACTCTCATGCATATTCTAGTATAGTCTGTGGACGATGTTACAGTGTTATGAATTGCATATTTGTCTAAGTCATGTACTAGAATGCTATTTGTGATGTGTCTCGGTTAGATATTTCCAGAACTTTACTTATGATAAGTTTCTATTTCTGCAATTCGGAAGTAAGTTTCTCACAAATGCTTGAAAATTGAAGAGTGTAAAGTCCTTTCAAGAGATTACAAATCCCTTTCAAGAGAGTGTAAGGTCTTTTGAAGAAAATATAAGGTCGTTTCGAGAGTGCAATGCCCTTTCACTTGGGTTGAAGTTTATTCTAAGCGAGTGTAAGAACCTTTGAAGACTGTGTAATGTCCATTCAGGAGAGTGCAAAATCCTTTGAAGAATGTGTAAAATAAGGTCCTTACAAATATTTGAAAGGTTGTTTCAAGAGTATGCAAGTTCCTTTTCAAGAGATTGCATGGCCCTTTCAACAAAATGGAAGGTCCTTTTAAGACAGCATACAGTCATTTCAAGAAACGCTTTGGTCCGATTTGGAACATTAACTAGTGCAGGGGTCTCCAAACTGCGGCCCGCAGGCCACATGCGGCCCGCCACAACTTGAAATATTTAAAAATAGTAAAACTAATAAACCCTTATTTTCAGTCACTTAAAGTTAAGAATTTTGTTGCTTGTAACAATTTATGTCAAAAATAGGGCAAATTTTAGTTCTTATCTTTTCAGTTATGGAAGAAAAACGGTGCAGAGTGCCGCCTGTTTAACGAAGAATGGGGCGTAAAGTACTTCCTTATACAAGCAGGTGATAAAGCCTTGTGTGTCGTATGCCACGAAGCTGTTGAAGTTTTGAAGGAGTACAATGCACATCGGCACTGAGACCAATTATAAACTAAGTTATTCTCAATTCAAAGGAAAACAGTATTCGGAAAAAAATGAATCAGTGCAACGCAGGTTGCTTTCCCAACAAGGTTTTTTTTTTTTATACGCAGAAGAGAGCTGAAAATGAAGCTGTAATCAGGGCCAGTTATAAAGTAGCTTATGCCTTAGCTAAAAGGGGAAAGCCATTCACCGATGGAGGAACCAGTGGAAAAGTTATGCCCTTAGAAAGATGTGAGTGACACATCACAACTCCTAGTATTTATTCGTGGCGTCGACAATGAATATATTGTCACACAAGAATTAGCATCAATGCATAGCATGTACAGCACAGGAACCGGAGAAATCTTCAAAAATTTGCAAAAAAAAAAAAAAAAAAAACTATCAGAATATAAACTGGAGTGGAATAAACTGCAATGTGTGACAATTGATAGAGTAAAGAACATATCTGGGATGAAGAAAGGTTTGGTTGGACAAATCACAACAGCTTGTGAGGATGGTGGATTCTCAAAGCCCATTTCGGCACTGCGTTATCCATCAGCAAGTATTGTGTGGAAAATATGTGGATATGTCTTGCGTTCTGAAACCTATTCTTTCAACAGGGAATTTATTAATTCGATCTCTCGGGCTTAAACATCCTCAGTTTCGTGATTTTCTGAAACTGATTCTTAGTTCGTTGACTTGCCTTATTATACAGCAATTCGATGGCTTAGTTGAGGAAAGGTTCTATCACGGTTCTTTCAGTTCTGAAATTAATCGATTCATTTCTCAGAGCAAAATTCACGCGAATCACTTTTATCAAACACTGTCTCGCTTTGGAAATTGTCCTTCATTTGCAACAGAAATTATTAATAACTTGCAAAAACAATTTCAGAAACGATTTTCTGATCTTGATGGAAAAAACGGATGAAATAAAGTTGTTTCAAATTCCATTTGAAACTCTCCCAAGTCAGTTTCAAATGGAAAATTATTGATCTCCCAATTTTACATACGTATCTTTACAGCCTGAACAGTTTCCAAATTTGAAACGATTTGCTTGTGGATTCATATCAGTTTTTGGTACAATGTATCTTTGTCAACAAACATTTTCGAAAACGAAATATATCAAGTCCAAATATCGCACAAATTTATCTGATGAGCATTTGAAGTCCATTCTAATAACTGGCTCCTCAAGCTTGACCCTCAGTTCATGACCCTCAGTTCAACAATATTTTGAAATTAAAAACTCATTTCCATCATTCCCATTAATCTTGTGCAAATTAATTTTGTTTCAGCTTTTCTCATCTGTAGTTCAGTAATTGATTATACTGTCATTCCTCAGTGTAAACACACTATTGTTTCTTAGTAATTATATATAATTTCTCAGTCTAAACACACTATTGTTTCTTCGTAATTGTCACATTTCTCTTTTGTTCTGAATCACATAATGCTGATTACAAAATGGATCCAAATAAAACTCATTCATTTAAATTTTATTCAATCATATTTATAAAAAAAATTTATTTGGCTCGCAAAAACGTGTAAAATACACGATGTGGCCCTTTAGTGAAACGTTTGGAGACCCCTGAACGAGTGTCTAGTTCCAGTTATGGCATAGTGCTTTTTATTGGTTAGAATATAAGGCCCATTCAAGAAAGTGTACTGCCCTTTCAGAAGAGTATTGTCTTCCTGACGCAGATTAATAAAATTGTCATCAACAATTTGCAGGACATTTATGTTAATTCAGCAACGTGGAGACAAAACTGCCTCCTATAATCTGACAGAAGTTCTTACGATATCGTTCAATGTAACTATGGGACCTCCGTTACCTATTAGCTTCATTTTGCACACCTTAGAACACGGTGTTTAGCTTTCCTCGTGTACACTGCGACGGTGGATCGATCTTGCATGATTCCTCACTCTTCATAAAACTACAATCACAAGAGTGTAAACTTTTAGTTTACGCAGCCATTATTATTATTATTATTATTATTATAATTATTATTATTATTATTATTATTATATTATTATTATTATTATTATTATTATTATATAACTGATCTACTGCAAAACTCATCTACTTTGTAATTGACCCTTTTGTATAATTTACCTATTGTTTAACTGATCTAATGTATAACTGACCCGTATAAATGACCTACTTCTTATAGATGAATGGTTCAGAGAACCGACAAGTTGTTAAATTAGACACATATGCAACACTTGGGTATCTTTATTGAGGAAACGTTTCGCCACACAGTGGCTTCATCAGTCCAATACAAAGTAGAAAGGTGTAAGGAGAGGAGTTTGAGGTTATCAGTCCCTCGGCCTGGAGTCGATGTGTTCAGTCCATCAATCTTGTTAGAAGTGTAGCACAAGGCCGTAGAGGTGGCTTATATGCTGTAATCAGGTGAGATGCAGCAGGAGGAGGCAGGTCTATGACCTGCAGGTCTATGACCTGCCTCCTCCTGCTGCATCTCCCTGATTACAGCATAAGCCACCTCTACGGCCTTGTGCTCACTTCTAACAAGATGATGGACTGAACACATCGACTCAGGCCGAGGACTGATAACCTCAAACTCCTCCTCTCCTTACACCTTTCTACTTTGTATTGGACTGATGAGCCACTGTGTGGCGAAACTTTCCTCAATAAAGATACCCAAGTGTTGCATATGTGTCTAATTTAACACCTACTTCTTAACTGACCAACTACCTGCCTGAACTGCTGTATAGCATACATTCTGTGTATATTGATTCATAGTGCAGCAAATGCACTTTATAGCTACCTAGCTACCTACCTACCTACCTACCTGGAGGTAGGTAGCTAAAGTGCATTTGCTGTACTATGAATCAATATAGCTGACCTATTACGTATCCTAATTACTTTATACCTGACTGTATAATGTATAACTGTATAATCTAATTATCCGATCCCTATCTCTTTATACGTGGGTAACATTAATTTTTTTTCAATAATACTCGCATAAATTTCGACCACTAATGATCCTTAGTTTTCAAATTAATAAAAAATCGAAAGGAGATAAATGATTATATTCGTTTTGAGTGACGTTCACATTAACGTATTATCGATGGAGCATTTTGTGTTATTCGGCCAATTTATCACGCGAGAATTAACAGCATTCAGAAATCAATAATCGCTCCACCTGTTGCTTTGTCCGGACTCCTTACACGAGTGTGAAGTTGATTCATACTCTGTCTAGCTGTCTCTTTGTTTGGCTATGTCTTAGTTCTTAGTATATGTGTCTGCTTGTGTCTGTCTGCATGTCCGTGGGCGCCATTGTTTCTGTATTGCTCTCTGCATGTCTCTGTATACAACTGTAGTATTTATTTGCCTCTATGTTCGTGTTTGTTTCTGCATTTTTCTATCTGCATTTATTTTGTCTGTATTTGTATATGTCTGTCTGTCTGTCTGTCTCTCTCTCTCTCTCTCTCTCTCTCTCTCTCTCTCTCTCTCTCAGGCTAAATTGAGAATCGAAGTTCCTGAATGGGTCATAGCAGTCAAAAAGTTTCAGTAGAACGTAAGAGAGAGAGAGAGAGAGAGAGAGAGAGAAGAGAGAGAGAGAGAGAGAGAGAGAGAGAGAGAGAGAGAGAATCTTTAAAATCGCCTAACAGCCAGATTTCATGAGGATGATTATTATTAAAACTATTATTTTCATGGGGAGACGCTAAACCCATAGGGGCCACACAGCACATGGGGACTGGGCGGTAAATAGTTTCTATCCAAAGAAGAAAATGGTAGCTCCAATTCCTCAAATCAAGAGCCCTTTAGGAGCATCAAGAGACACCCCTCTCCTTGGAGAGGTCGAGCGGTGAACACCTGAGAGGTCGAGCGGTGAACACCTGAGAGGTCGAGCGGTGAACACCTGAGAGGTCGAGCGGTGAACACCTGAGAGGTCGAGCGGTGAACACCTGAGAGGTCGAGCGATAAACAAGCTTTAGAGATCCAACAATAAAAAAAAAAATAGTGTAATAAAGATTAAGCAGACAAGTTAAATATCGTAATTGAACACGCAATAAAACGAATTAAAATTAAATAAGGCGTAAGACTGATCTTCTGATAAGGGTCTCCTGAGATCCCGAGATGGAGGAGGAGAGGAAGAAAAGTAGGAAGAAATAGAGTTAGAGAACTAGGATGGATCAGACCGAGACAGGAAAGGAGAAGATAAGAGGGACGGAAAAGACAGAGAAAAACGATGAGTAAAAGGAGAAAGTGTTGGAGAAAAATAAGAAAGAGAAAACACGAGAAGAAGGGAATAAAGAAGAGAGAGAGGAATGTTGATGGGGTTGCTGAGAGCTGAAACCTTGAGGTTATTCAAAGCTCTTTATAATAAATGTATACATCACCACATAACTCACATAAAACACAACACAACTCGCATAAACCATAGCATAGCTAACATAAAACACAACATAACTCACATAAAACACACAAACTCACATAAAACAAACAGTATAAAACACAAAGCTAATAAACAGATCATAACATACGTAAAACATACATAAATCACACAAGACTCCGACGTAACTCACACAAAATACAACATAACTCGCAAAACGCAACATAGCTCACATAAACCACATAAAAACTAAAACCATTTAGCTTTTAAAACAATAAATATATTCAGTCATAAATTTGATAAACTCTCTATCCTTTGCAATACACTCATTCATGCACATATTTCCTAAACTATTACGAGGTCTATACAAATACCTCGTTACCCAGGTCTTTACAGACCCCCACCATCGCCGAGGTCTTTATAGACCTCACAATTCCACGAGGTCTCTAAAGGCACCCAGTTACAGAGGTATCAATAGCCTAGTTAATTATAGTGTGTCTTACTCATAGGAGGCCCCGAATTATCGTTTTCTACATACATAATATACAAACAAGACGGTTGCAACTACCGGAGTATCAAGTCGGGGTCCTCCTACGATTGAAACACCCTGTATAGAACTCATGTTTAATCCGCAGAGGTATAAAACATACTACTGTAATTATGTAGTAGTGGCACAGTGCAAGCTGCACAGAGAGGAGCAGGATTCCCTGCAGGCAGGTGTCCTTGAGCAAGGTGGGTGTGTTCTCAATCGATAGAGAATTGTCTCATTGAGATGAGGAAGAGAAGTAGAGCAAGAGGATGGGAAGAAAGAAAAGAGAAAAAAGGATGAAGAGGCGGGAGGAGGATAGAAGAAAATGGGAGAAGGGGAGGAAGGTGAAAAAAACAGAGAAGGGAGAACAATAGTGCAGGCGAGCAGTTTAGGAATAAGGCAAGAGGCAAAGCGAAAGACAGGCAGAAAAGGAAAGGTTAGGTAGAGGAAAAGAAGCAAGAGAAACTAAGAAAAGGAAAATAAATATAAGATAAAAGAGACAAAAATTTTCAGAAAGAGAGAGAGGAAAAGGTCATTGTTAATAATGACAATGGATATAAGAAGAATTCAGAGTAATTAAGAAATAATTTTACTAATTAATAAACATAATAAATGCTAACACTGAATTAATGCCAGATTATAATAATAACAATTAGAAATACTTATAAAAACCTTATAAAGCTGTGTTTCTTTTTTGCGAAGCTGTTTGGTATATTCTTTCCTATCACCCTGTTAGTTAGCTATCATTTTATCCTAGGCACATGTCCATTAGACACTAGGCCTATTGTATATGCGTGCGTGTGTATGGTGTGTTAGTTACCATTTTGTGTGTGTGTGTGGGGTGTGTGTGGGGTGTTTGTGGTGTGTGTACTCACCTAGTTGTGGTTGCGGGGGTCGATTCACAGCTCCTGGCCCCACCTCTTCGCTCTGTGTGTGTGTGCGCGCACGCGCGTACGCGCGATTTTGGCTTAAATAGCAACTCTCATCTTGCCGAATAAGATAAGCGAAAGTTTGTGTATGCAATAATTTCGCAAAAATCATTCTGAACCTAACGAAAAAAATATATTTCATTGTGTTTGTAAGGTTCTTTTCGTACAACATTATTAATTTTTACTTTAACATAAATGAAAAATAATATATCGTTAAACGTACAAGAGAAAATTTTAGAAAGGACTTAATTTTAAATATATAATTTATATATATATATATATATATATATATATATATATATATTACATAATATGGTACAAAAGATTTAAGAGATACATTGTTGATATAAAGATGACATATACAGTACTTGAGGTTTACATGAGATACGTGTCCAGTACATATTGTTCTGTGTTTGTCACTGATTATAATGCTAAAATCTCATCCAGCTCCTCAGAGCTGAGGCTCATGCCCAAGATACAGCATGCATTACCCCTCTGAACAGCAGCGCTGAGTCGCTGGAACAGAAAATTAGCTGCCCTGGGATCCTTAGTTACCCTGATGAGTCTTTTGCCTAGATCCTTAAGGAACTTAGAAGCACTCTTTCCCCATGAGCCAAGGGTCTCCGAACCTATGGGAACAAACATATAATGATGGACAAGTTCTCCGTATTTTCTCGACTTTTGGGACTCCCTGAAGGTGGCAGCTGCCCCCTCCTTCCTCCCTGGTGTATTGGAGATAGGTATCAGCCAAGGTAGATGCACATGTGTAGTCCCACACCACCTGCTTGCCGTCTGTCCAGGCTTGAAGGGTGATACCATCTGGACCCTTTTGGCTGCCATCAGATCTGCATAGTTGGGGTGGCTCCCTTACTGCTGGGCATCCGGCTGTTGTGAGGCTCCTCTTGATAATGTTATTAACCTCTTCATGTCTTGCAATCTTTCCCTCGGATTTACGGCACACAAGACCATGGTACTCGAATCGGTCTGCTGCTTCACTGCCACAAATACACCTGTGTTCGGCGAGAATAGGGGCGCCAAGTCGAAAGGCAACACCAATGCGGATATATATATATATATATATATATATATATATATATATATATATATATATATATATATATATATATATATATATGTATATTCACTCCATGGGGAAGTGGAACAGAATTCTTACTCCGTAAGCCATGCGTGTCGTAAGAGGCGATTAAAATGCCGGGAGCAAGGGGCTAGTAACCCCTTCTCCTGTATACATTACTAAAGTTAAAAAGAGAAACTTTAGGTTTTCTTTTTGGGTCACCCTGCTTCGGCGGGATACGGCCAGCTTGTTGAAAGAAGATATACATAAACACACACACTATCTAATGATAAATTAATTACAGCTCTTAAATAATAATTGTTATGTCCAAACTCATTAAACACTCAAACATAATTATTTGCATCAAGGGATGTAATACATCACCTGTATGCAAATTACGCGACTGAGCAATTAAGCTTCATCAGAGCCTCACCTTAATTACCAGGTAACACGGAGGTTGTGGCAACCACTACCCCAGCACGGCCCATCAGCGCAAGCCATAGGCCTAATCATAGCCCATCAACAGGTCATTATCTTGTTGGTAAAAGAACGGTTTCTCCCCCCCTCTTCAGTGTGTTGGGATCTTGAAAGTTCGTCAGGAATTTCTTGTACCCCTATCTCTCTTTTACGAAGGAGTTTACGTCATCTATAATGAACCCCAGAAAGTTTCTGTCATCTCAAACGAACCCCCGTTTTCATAATTGTGATCACTCGTTCGATATCCTCAGAAAAACTCTTTAACTATTCTTCAACAGCTAACTCAATGACTAAGTTAAAAAAAAAAACTCACTGCAAGAGGTCATTTAAGAAGCACATATTTGACCTTCGATGACTGTTTATACTTTTCCAGTCATTAACGTGTTCAGTGCAATCCAAAAACAGACTTGAAATGTATAATACAATAAGTATACTTCCGTCTACTCATTTCGATAATTTACACACACATATCAACACTGCCTTACTAGTTATCTAGTAGTTTAACTAATGCACTTGGGAGCAAGAAACTTTTACCACCAGTTCATCACGCACAAGTATTTTTAGGCGGGGTCATTGTAGAGCCTAACATATTGTTATTGATCTTCTGAGTTTGTTTACACAAACGTCAAGTCATCCAAAAACCGGGAAAGGCGGCCGAGATTTATGTCAATTAACCTTTAAAGAAGGCGGTTTTGATGAATACTTTATGCATTGTGATACCAGCGTGCAATATATAACGCAACTCTGAGTTGATGAAACCATAAGAGGACAATTGTGTGTGTATTAAATTAGGTATAACCACAGTCTCTCATATATCTTTTCTCCTTCTACTTTGAAGTGTATCTGAAATGGGCAAACGCGCCGCACAAGCTTTCACACACACACACGCCTGGACCAGGATAGTGACGGGAGCACCACACGCGCTGCCAGAGAGAGTAGCTGCAACACCCTTCAACTGCGGTGGTCGGGTAACAACTGGCATCCTGGCCAAGACTTTTCTCCTATCTGGAAACTCCAGTCACGCACAGTTGCCACTTGTAGATTTTTTTTTTTTTGCTGGATTAAGAATTTGACTCTTGGTAAAGAAAATGGCACTAGATTTTAATTTACACAAATAAATTTGTATGCACTTGTTATATTAGCTGTGAATAACTTGTGAGTTTATGGCCTGAAACAATGTTAAGTCTTATTAATTTCATTGTTCTTGTTGAATTATTAGTTTCGATAAAGACACACACACAATTGGAAGCTGAAGACTCAGATGAGTCACAGGGATGTCAGGAAATATTTCTTCAGCCACAGAGTTGTCAGGAAGTGGAACAGTCTGGAAAGTGAGGTAGTGTAGGCAGGTGCCATACATAGATTTCGGAAGAGGTATGATAAAGCTCATGGAGCAGGGAGAGGGTGGACCTAGTGGCGACCTATTGGACCTAGGTTAGAATACTGCTGTACATTAACATCTCCATTCAAAGCAGGTGAAATTGGAAATCTAGAGAGTGTACAGAGAACCTTTACTGCACATATAAGTTCCATCAAACACCTCAACTACTGGGAACGCCTGGAAGCACTTGACTTGTACTCAATGGAACGCAGGCGAGAGAGATATATCATAACCTACACTTGAAAAATCCTAGAAGGGATGGTCCCGAATCTGCACACAGAAACCACTCCCTACGAAAGTAAAAGACTTGGCAGGCGATGCAAAATACCCCCAATTAAAAGTAGGAGCGCCATTGGTACACTAAGAGAAAACAGCATAAGTGTCCGGGGCCCAAGACCGTTCAACAGCCTCCCACCATGTATAAGGGGAATTACCAATAGGCCCCTGGCTGCCTTCAAGAGGGAGCTGGACAGACACTTAAAGTCGGTGCCGGATCAGCCGGACTGTGGTTCGTACGCTGGACTACGTGCAGCCAGCAGTAACAGCCTCGTTGATCAGGCCCTGATCCACCGGGAGGCCTGGTCGTGGACCAGGCCGCGGGGGCGTTGATCCCCGGAATGCCCTCCAGGTAGACCAATGAGGCTGGGCCAGGAGATATGACTCGGCCCCTGCAACCACAATTAGGTGAGTACAAAACACACACGTACAGCATGTCACAGACATGAGAGAGAGAGAGAGAGAGAGAGAGAGAGAGAGAGAGAGAGAGAGAGAGAGAGAGAGAGAAGGGGGATCAGCCAGGAAGATTGGAACTATGATTACCATGAATGCATCCCATGTAAACAGAACAGAATATGAAAGGCCTCTCAGCGGTAGCGACTATTCAGTGCTGAATAGCATGATGAGAATGGGAGAAACCAAATTTCAGAAGAGGAAACTTTGAAAGAATTCCTAAATGCATTCCAATAGGAAAGGGAACTGGAAAGAACGCAAACGAAAGAGATGGTGAAGTACCTGGCTGGAAAATGCTCGGAGGCGTGGGCCTTCATACCAAGAAGAGAAAATAATATAAAAAAAAAAAACGTGGTTCAACCAAAGATGCAGAGAGGAAAAGCAAAAATGCAAGAGCATGGGAAAACTGTGTAAAGAGAAAGACAGAAAATGCCGAGAAGTGAGTAAAAGAACCAGAAGCGAATATGGAATGGTGAGAACAGAAACTGACCGAAAATTATGAATGACATAGCAATAACAGCCAAGTCTAAGCCGATCCTGCTTAACAGTCAGATCAGAAAGAAAACGACAGTGAAAGACTAGGTAATAAGACTGAACAACTAATGAGAGAGAGAGAGAGAGAGTTACAAGAAATGACAGCGAAGTCTGTGAGGAGTCGAACAAACGATTCAAGGGGGTTTTCTCCGTGGAAACACAGGAATCACCAGAGAGTCAAACAAAAAGGGCTCACCATCTGGTACTGGACACCATATACACGGCAACAAATGAGGTAAAACAAAAAACTTGAGTTACCGGCTACATCTAAAGCAATGGGACCCGATAAAGTATCGCCATGGATTCTCGACTGTCGCCATTATTATAATCGTGGGGAAGCGCTTACCCTATAGGAATTATGCAGCACCTGTAGGAGGGGGAGGTGATGGAAGGTATTCAGGCTCAATTCAGGGAACTGGAGCACAGATCAATTCCCTAGATCAAGAGCCCATCACCCTTGAGAGGTCGACAGTCGCCAAAGATCTTAAAGATACCGAATGTAGTCTTAACATTTAAGAATGGAGACAGGCAAGAAGTATTAAACTACACACCAGTATCACACATAAACATACTGTATAATATAATGGGAATAATCAGGAGAGTAGTGGAGTATATGTAGACAAATGGCTTCATAAGTAATAATATGGTTATGAGATGACAAATTTTGTCTCGCGCAGTTGCTAGAGTTCTTTGACAAAGTAACAGAAGGGAGGCAGGAGAGAGGATTGGGTGGATTGCATCTTGGACTGCAAGGAGACAAAAATCTGAGAAGCATCCAGGGAAAAAAAGGGCAATGCGCTACAATGGATCCAAGAGTATCTTACCGAAATGAAATAGTGATCGTACGTGAAGAGTTGGCAGAAGCGGAAAGTGTAATAAGTGGAGCTCTACAAAGATCAGTTTTTGTGACCAGTACCTTGTCTGGCTACTGCAGGAAATGGTGCTGTACCTAGTGGAGTAATAATAGACTTCGGAGCGAACCTTAGGTTTATTTAGCATAATAGTACAGGCAATGTCTTGGCAGCTAGCCCACGCGAAGGCTAAGGGCCTTGGCCAAAGAGTTGGGGAAAGGCATGTTTCTGGTGGTATGTCTGGTGCATGAGTGAGAAGCATGTAGCGACTCGCCCATCCAGCCCAGAAACTTGGAGAGCCAAGATGATGGACGTGGTACTGGAAAACCTGATGCACCAACATGTCAGGGACACGACCAGAGTGAGAGGAGAAGACGAACCAGCAAGACTAGGTTTCAACTCTGACCACCAGCCGGTTGAACGAGGCCTAGGCGGAATGGTGCAAAAATACAAGACCCAACAGTTGGTAAAATGGTATTATATAGATGATACAGAATCAAGTTTTCTCCCAATCATTTAATTTTGCAGACCCTTCCTCCATCCATCATTATTTTGCCCCTCCCATCATTATTTTTTCCCCCAACTTGAAATATGAAGCACCAGCATGAAAGCCTAACCTTGCTGAGCATACGAAGAACCAAGGGAAGATCTAAAGGTTTGCAAGATGATTAGTTTAGGATCTGAGGGGAATAGTATACAAGGAAAGACTTAGGAATTCGACCTAATGTATAACACGAGAAAAGAGAAGAACCAAAGGAGATAATCATGACATGCAAAATAATCTGAGAATTCGAGTGGATAGGAACACACTGAGATGCGAGGAGAGAGAACCAGAAAACATAAATGGCAGGTAAAGAAGCAGATGACCATTGATAAGTTATGTAGATGGGGTGCGTAAGTAGAAGACGATAGTAGTTATCATTAGTAAGTAGGTCCAATACACAACATATAGTTACAAAAATTATCATACAAAGTAACATACGTGTAAATTACCTAGCATAACCCCCCAAAAAATCAGTGACTTATATCCATTGGGGTCCTTGTAATATCTTATTTAAACCTTCAAATTTAAAAACAGCTAATTAACTCAACTGTGTGTAAATAAATTACGATAAAAGGAGATATATTAGGAATAACGTAAATTGAGTTATTTGCCTGAAATATCGGGCACTGGAGGTCAGAGACTATTAAAATGGGTCAAAAAGAGAGGCCAGCAGCTATAAATTGACGGCAGCTAATGTAAATTGCTCAATACCTACACCTCCCACAAACATACCTCTCTCTCCTACACCTTTTTACCCCTCCCCACACCTTCCATCTCCCCCCCCCCTCAGAATGGTATCATAAAGAGCATTTGTCAAAGTACCAGAGTGTCGTCGCTAATTACCCGTTCGATATATGAGTCTTTAATGACCTTAATTTCCACACCTGTTAGCGCTGCCTTCCTGAGAATTAATATTTTTTGGCAGAGTTCTCGTGATAATTTTCGGAACAAATAAAGTTGATATATTTTACTTCAGATCTCTAGAGCTATTTATGTGTTTATATATATATATATATATATATATATTTTCAACAAGTCGGCCATCTCCCACCGAGGCAGGGTGACCCAAAAAGAAAGAAAATCCCCAAAAAGAAAATACTTTCATCATCATTCAACACTTTTTCACCACACTCATACATAAACACTGTCTTTGCAGAGGCGCTCAGATACGACAGCTGAGAATAGTCCCTCCCAACTGTCATTATCCCAAACATCCCCTTTAAAGTGCAGGCATTGTACTTCCCATTTCCAGGACTCAAGTCCAACTAAATCAATTAACTGGTTTTCCTGAATCCCTTCACAAAATATTACCCTGCTCACACTCCAACAGCTCGTCAGGTCCCAAAAACCATTCGTCTCCATTCACTCCTATCAAACACGCTCACACATGCTTGCTGGAAGTCCAAGCCCCTCCAACCTTTTCGAGGACGACCCCTACCCCGCCTTCCTTCCCCTACAGATTTGTACGCTCTCCAAGTCATTCTACTTTGATCTATTCTCTCTAAATGACCAAACCACCTCAACAACCCCTCTTCAGCCCTCTGACAAATACTTTTAGTAACTCCACACCTCCTCCTAATTTCCACACTCCGAATTTTCTGCATAATATTTACACCACACATTGCCCTTAGACAGGACATCTCCACTGCCTCCAGCCGCCTCCTCGCTGCAGCATTTGCAACCCATGCTTCACACCCATATAAGAGTGTTGGTACCACTATACTTTCGTACATTCCCTTCTTTGCTTCCATGAATAACGTTTTTTTGTCTCCACAGATACCTCAATGCACCACTCACCTTCTTTCCTTCATCAATTCTATGGTTAACCTCATCCTTCATAAACCTATCCATTGACAAGTCAACTCCCAAATATCTGAAAACATTCACTTCTTCCAAAATTCCTCTCTCCAATGTGATATCCATGTTTTCTTTATTTAAATCGTTTGATACCCTCATCACCTTACTCTTATCTATGTTCACTTTCAACTTTCTACCTTTGCACACCCTCCCAAACTCGTCCACTAACCTTTGCAACTTTTCTTTAGAATCTCCCATAAGCACAGTATCATCAGCAAAAAGTAACTGTGTCAACTCCCATTTTTCATTTAATTCCCCATAATTTAATCCCACCCCTCTCCCCAACACCCTAGCATTTACTTCTTTTACAATCCCATCTATAAATATATTAAACAACCATGGTGACATTACACATCCCTGTCTAAGACCTACTTTTACAGGGAAGTAATCTCCCTCTCTCCTACACACCCTAACCTGAGCCTCACTATCCTCATAAAAACTCTTTACAGCCTTCAGTAACTTACTACCTATTCCATACACTTGCAACATTTGCCACATTGCTCCCCTATCCACTCTATCATATGCCTTTTCTAAATCCATAAATGCAATGAAAACTTCCCTACCTTTATCTAAATACTGTTCACAAATATACTTCAATGTAAACAGTTGATCTACACATCCCCTACCCACTCTAAAGCCTCCTTGCTCATCTGCAATCCTACTCTCTGTCTTACCTCTAATTCTTTCAATAATAACCCTGCCATACAC
Source organism: Cherax destructor (assembly GCA_009830355.1). Classification (NCBI taxonomy): domain Eukaryota; kingdom Metazoa; phylum Arthropoda; class Malacostraca; order Decapoda; family Parastacidae; genus Cherax; species Cherax destructor. The sequence goes on from WNWK01002928.1 coordinate 61,003, forward strand.
TTTACCTTTACTTATTCTCCTATAATTCTTACAATCTCTTTTATCTCCCTTTCCTTTATATAAAGGAACTATACATGCTCTCTGCCAATTCCTAGGTACCTTTCCCTCTTTCATACATTTATTAAACAAAAATACCAACCACTCCAGCACTATATATCCCCCTGCTTTTAACATTTCTGTCATTATCCCGTCAGTTCCAGCTGCTTTACCCCCTTTCATTCTACATAATGCCTCATGCACCTCTCCCACACTCACATCCTGCTCTTCTTCACTCCTAAACGATGTTGTACCTCCCTGGCCAGTGCATGAAATTACCGCCTCCCTTTTTTTCATCAACATTTAAAAGTTCCTCAAAATATTCCTGCCATCTACCCAATACCTCCAGCTCCCCATCTACTAACTCCCCTACTCTGTTTTTAACTGACAAATCCATTTGTTCCCTAGGCTTTCTTAACGTGTTTATCTCACTCCAACATTTTTTTCTTGTTTTCAGCAAAATTTCTTGACAGAGCCTCTCCCACTCTTTCATCTGCTCTCCTTTTGCACTCTCTCACCACTCTCTCCACCTTTCTTTTACTCTCCATATATTCTGCTCTTCTATTAACACTTCTGTTTTGTAAAAACCTCTCATAAGCTACCTTTTTCTCTTTTATCACACTTTTTACTTCATCATTCCACCACTCACTCCTCTTTCCTCCTGCACCCACCCTTCTATAGCCACAAACTTCTGCCCCACATTCTAATACTGCGTTTTTAAAACTATCCCAACTCTCTTCAACCCCCCCACTACTCATACTTACACTAACCCACCTTTCAGCCAATAGTTGCTTATATCTCACCCTAACTCCTCCTCCCTTAGTTTATACACTTTTACCTCTCTCTTACTTGCTGTTGCCATTTTCTTTTTGTCCCATCTGCCTTTTACTCTAACTGTAGCTACAACTAAATAATGATCCGATATATTCGTTGCCCCTCTATAAACATGTACATCCTGAAGCCTACTCATCAAAGGTAATGAATCATGTAAGTATATTTACTTACATGATTCATCTGTTTGTGACTTGATAAAGCCCCCTGTGTGGGCGAAACGTTGTCAATAAAGGATCACATTATACTGCTTATGTGTTTATATCTCCGTAGTGTAAGGGTCTTCAATCTTTCTTCATACGGAAGATTTCTAATGCTATGTATTAATTTAGTCATTCTACGCTGAATGTTTTCTAACGAATTTATATCCAGTCTTTAATATGGAGACCAGAACTGAGCTGCGTAATCTAGGTGAGGCCTTATTAATGATATATAAAGCTGTAATATAACCGCTGGACTTCTGTTGCTTACACTTCTTGATATAAATCCCAGTAATCTGTTTGCCTTATTACGTACGCTTAGGCATTGCTGTCTTGGTTTAAGGTTGCTGCTTACCATAACCCCCAAGTCCTTTTCACAATCTGTATGGCTAAGTTCTATATTATTTAACTTATAAGTGCTTGGGTTATGGACACTCCCGAGCTTCAGAACATTGCATTTATCTACATTGAACTGCATCTGCCCCTTTTCTGACCAGGAATTGAGTTTGTCTAAATCCTCCTGAATTTCCATAACATCTACGTTTGAATCAATTATCCGACCTATCTTCGTGTCATCGGCGAATTTGCTCATATTACTAGTAATTCCCTCATCAAGGTCATTGAAATATATTATAAACAACAAAGGGCCTAAGACTGATCCCTGTGGAACGCCACTTGTTACAGTTCCCCACTCGGATTTAACCCCATTTAAACGTGCTGTGTGGGGCCGTTAAAGATATAATCGAACCTCAGAGCGTCTTTTGGATTTTAAATGGGCACGGGCAGTCGCTCGCCGCGTCATACACGACGATAAACGCACTTGTTGGCAGGATTACGTGTCTACATTACCTCGACTTTCCCTGTGTGTGCGGTTTGGAAGAAGGTACGGAAGTTGTGGGGCAAGTACACTCCGGATCCAGCTCCCGTTTTGCAAGTTGCTGGTGTTAGTGTTGCGGAACCTCTTGAAGTTGCCACGGAAATCGGGAACTACCTTGTGTCGGTGTCTCCCAAGGGCTTCACCTCTGTCCTTCATTTCTCGCGTCTAATTCTACCAGGTGCCTGGGTGTTAGTTGACTGGTGTGGGTCGCATCCTGGGAAAAAATGACCTAATTTGCCCGAAATGCTCTGCATAACAAGCAGCTTTCTATGTAGTAGTATGCCTGTATACCTTGTACATGTACTTGTAGAAATAAAGATATTACATGTATTATTATTGTTATATAGCAAGCTCCATTTTTCCGCTCTGCAGTTAAATCTTTAACAGTTTTGGTGTTAGTTTAGTTTAATATATTTATTATGGACCCCATACCCATCCTATGGGCGGTAGTCAAAAGATTACGTACGAACCACAGCCTGGCTGGTCAGGTACCGACTTTTGGACAGGCACCTAAAGTCGGTACCTGACCAGCCAGGCTGTGGTTCGTACGTTGGACTGCGTGCGGCCAGCAGTAACAGCCTGGTTGATCAGGCTCTGGTTCAACAGGAGGCCTGGTCACAGACCGGGCCGCGGGGGCGTTGACCCCTGAAATTCTCTCCAGGTAGACTCCAGGTACATAATTGGTCCAGAGACTGGATTCCAAAGTTTTGATAGCTGAACAATCTGGCTCGATATGGCTTCAGCTGTCACTGACCCTTATAAACCCAACAAAGAAAAAACAACATTTCTTGAAATTTCTCATCACTGAATTTCATATTGTTTTCTGCCTGGAGTCTTGCGGTGTCTTCAATGGAGGACACTGTCATGCAAATTCGAGTGTCATCTGCAAAAGAAGACATGGCACTGTGGCTAATATCCCTGTCTATGTCAGATATGAGGATGAGGAACAGGATGGGAGCGAGTATTGTGCCTTGTGGAACAGCTTTTTACCGTAGCCGCCTCAGACTTTACTCTGTTTACTACTACTCTTTGTGTTCTATTTCTTAGGAAATTATTGATCCATTTACACTCACGCACACTTGCTGGAAGTCCAAGCCCCTTGCCCACAAAACCTCCTTTACCCCCTCTCTCCAAACTTTCCTAGGATGACCCCCTACCCTGCCTTCCTTCCACTACAGATTTATATGCTCTCGAAGTTATTCTACTTTGTTCCATCCTCTCTAAATGAATACAACCATAAATACCATACGAAAATAGACTGCAAAGTCGCTGTTTTAAACCAAAAACACGGTCAGTTTTTTTTCCTCATTATGCACTGTATGGTGCAGGATTTTTTACACTGCGCACACTGACCGCACAGACCCATTCTCTCACATCTAGGCCTACCAGCCTGTTTCCACTTGATTTGAGGGCGCTAGAATTTAGGCGTACTAGTACAGTCAACCCCTGGTTAGCGATATTAATCCGTTCCAGAGGGCTTATCTGTAACCGAAAATATCGTTATCCGATTCTATTTTCCCCATAAGAAATAATGTAAATAAAATTAATCCGTTCCAGACTTCCAAAAGTAGTAAAATAAAATATTTTTTTACAACATAAGACATGCATTTACACACAAGTTTATGAGAAATAAAGAAATAATAGTACAATAACATGTCACTTACATTTATTGAAGAGTTGTTGATGTGTGGAAGACGGGAGGAGGGGAGAAAATGGAGTAGGATGCTAGTGTTTGGAAGGGAAATCCCCTTCCATTAACACTGCAGGTGGCAAGTTCTTTTCTGGGGTTACTGGCCTTTTTCTTTTAATGCCACACTCCCTGCATGAATACTACACTCCCTGCATGAATGCTACACTCCCTGCATGAATGCTACACTCCCTGCATCCCTGCTTCACTCCCTGCATCCCTGCTTCACTCCCTGCATCCCTGCTACACTCTTTACCACAGGCTTGGCACTAGGAGCTTTCTTGGGGCCCATGGTGGCTTATTTAGCAGTTGCAAGCACTAAAAACAGTGGAATAATGACAATATATTGGTATGAATGCGTGGGTGGCGTGGGTGGTGGTCGCTCTCGCTTGTAAACAATAGTACACTGACGCTCCGTGGAGTGACGGGCCCAGCTGGGCACGCGTACGCGTCCGGGACGAATATCATAGACCGAGCAGATCATCGTAAATGGAGCCAATATTTTGACGTAAAAATGTATCGCTAACTGATTTTAGCGTTATCCGACACCATCGCTAACCGGAGGTTGACTGTACGTCAAAACCCTGGTGCGTAAGCCGTACTAGTACGGTCGAAACCCTGAAAGGGTTAATGCCTCAGTACAGTGGAACCCCGGTTAACGAAAAAAATACATTGCAGAAGCCTGCTCAAGTGCCATTACCGAACGAATTTACTTCCTTAAGAAAAAATGTCATTTAGGTTAGTCTATTTCAGACCCCCAAAAATACACTTCCACAAGCACTTACAATATTATACTTACATAATTGCACGATTTCCGGGGTGTTCGTTTACCGGGGTTCCACTGTATAATATATAATAAAATTAAAGGATTGTTGAACATTTACAATTGTTTTGTAATGTTATAAATTTATGACCTAAATTTCATTATTTTTAAATTTTAAAGGTTTTCTGCTAAATCTTGTTAAATTTAACTAAAAAATAATTTTGATAAATTCATAAAGCATTTCAGAATTTTAGTAAAACTTACTTTTTTTTGATGAATCATAACAGCTCATATTTTTTGGCTGTTATCAAGTCAGTAAGTTCTCATGATACTGATTGTTAAAGGATACAAAATTAATGTGATACTAAGGTTATAAATTATGTGGAATACAGATTATTTTGATCTCTCCTTGTGAAATTTGATTGTTTAAAAAATGAAGTTAGGTGAATCAGTGCCACTACAGCAGTCTGTCTGTCCTAATGTAATGTGTGGTCTTCAGTATTCCAGGTTTCCATTGAAATTTTATATAAAAACTATGCAGACTGTGTTTTACTTTATAAAGCTCCTCTCTTATGAGCAGTACTTTTAAGGGGCTATGTTTACTGGGTCATCTTTAAGCTCAGGGGTAGGTAGGTAGGGTGTTTGGCTAAACTGAAGGACCTGTGTTGCATCCTGGGAGGGAAGCAACATATATGAGTGCTTCCTAACACCTGCTGTCCTTGTTTGCCTAGTGGTAAATTGGTACATAGGTCTTACCTGACTAAAGTGGGTTGCATTCTGGGGAAATTGACCAACATATTCTCTATGCTTAATGAATTTAGTCTCTTACAATTTTACTTTAATTGGCTTACTTGTAGGTAGTAGGTTGGTAGACAGCAACCACCCAGGGAGGTACTACCGTCCTGCCAAGTGAGTGTGAAACGGAAACCTGTAATTGTTTTACATGATGGTAGGATTGCTGGTGTCTTTTTTCTGTCTCATAAACACGCAGGATAACAGGTATACCTTGCTACTTTTACTTACACTTAGGTCACACTATACAGGCGTGCACATGCACATATATACACATATACAGTGATCCCTCGGTTTTCGCCGAAAATTCGTTCCAGAATGCTGCTCAAGTGCCATTGCCGAACGAATTTACTTCCTTAAGAAATAGTGTCACGTAGGTTAGTCTATTTCAGACCCCCAAAAATACACTTGCAACAGCTTTTACAAAAATACACTTACATAAATGTTCGAGTTTGGAGATGCACGAAAACCGAGGGACCACTGTATATATATAGGCAGGGCCAGGAGCTGAGTCTCGACCCCTGAAACCACAATTAGGTGAGTACACACACATCTAGGTTTTTTCTTCTTTGTTCTTAACAGTTCTTGTTCTTTATTTCCTCTATTCTCCATGGGGAAGTGGAAAAGAATCTTTCCTCCATAAGCCATGCATGTCGTAGGAAGCGACTAAAATGCTGGGAGCAATGGGCTAGTAACCCCTTCTCCTGTATAAACTACTTAAAAAAAAAAAACTTTAAGACTGGAATGTCTGAATGTGTGTGGATGTAGTGCAGATGATAAGAAAGAGATGATTGCTAATGTTATGAATGAAAAGAAGTTGGATGTCCTAGCTCTGAGCAAAACAAAGCTGAAGGGACTAAGGGGGTTTCAGTGGGGAGAAATGAATGGGATTAAGCCAGGAGTATCTGAGAGAATTAGGGAAGGGGTAGCAATAATGTTGAAGGATCAGTTGTGGAAGGAGAAGAGGGAATATAAATGTATAAATTCAAGGATTATGTGGATTAAAATAATTTTCAAATGAGAAAAGTGGGTCATAATAAGTGTGTATGCACCTGGAGAAGTGATGAGTGTAGAGGAGAGACATTTTGGGAGATGTTAAGCGAGTTTGTAGAAACTTTTGAACAAAGGAGAAACGTTTAGAGAGGGTGTGGTAGGTAAGTTTGAGGTGCCTGGTGTAAATGATAATGGAGGCCTTTGATTGAACTTTGTATAGAAAAGGGTTTGGTTATAGGTAATACATATTTTAAGAAAAAAAAGGATAAATAAGTATACAAGATATGATATAGGACTATGTATTGGTAGATAAAAGACTATTTGGTAGACTTCAGCTTGTACATGTTTATAGAGGGGCCACAAATATATCAGATCACTTTTTACTTGTAGCTACAGTGAGAGTAAAAGATAAATAAGATACAAGGAAAATGGAAGCAGCAAGGAAGAGAGAGGTGAAGGTTTATAAACTAAAGGAGGAGGCAGTTAGTGTAAGATATAAACAGCTATTGGAGGATAGATGGGATAGTGAGAGTATAAGGCAATGGAGTTGAAGATGTAAGAATGTAGTGTTAGAGTGTTCAGCAGAGGTTTGTGACTACTGGTCGGAAGAACAGAGATTGGTGGAATGATGACGTGAAGAGAGTAGTAAGAGAGAAAAAATTAGCATACGAGAGGTTTCTACAAAGGGAGGAGTATATGGAGAGAAAAAGAGAGGTTAAGAGAGTGGTGAAGAAATGTAAAAGGAGAGCAAATGAGAGAGTGGGTAAGATGTTATCAACAAATTTTGTTGAAAATAAGAAAAAGTTTTCGAGTGAGATTAATAAGTTGAGAAAGCCTTGGGAATGAATGGATTTGATAGTTAAAAATAGGAGAGGAGAGTTATTAAATGGTGAGTTAGATGTATCAGGAAGATGGAGGGAATATTTTGAGGAATTATTAAATGTTGATGAAAATAGAGAAGCTGTGATTTTGTGTATAGAGCAAGGAGGAATAACATCTTGTTGGAGTGAGGAAGAGTGAGTTGTGAGTGTGGGGGGGAGGTTCATGAGTAGAATGAAAGGGGTTAAAGCAGCTGGGATTGATGGAATAAAGATAGAAATGCTAAAAGCAGGTGGAGATATAGTTTTGGAGTGGTTAGTGCTTTTATTTAATAAATGTATGACAGAGGGTAAGGTACCAAGGGATTAGCAGAGAGCATGCATAATTCCTTTGTATAAAGACAAAGTGGAGAAAAGAGTGTGTAAAACTTATAGGGTAATAAGTCTGTTGAGTATACCAGGTAAAGTGTATGGTAGTTATTATTGAAAGAATTAAGAGTAAGATGGAGAGCAGGATACCAGATGAACAAGGAGGCTTTAGGAAGGGTAAGGGGTGTGTAGACTAAGTGTTTTCAGTGAAATATATAGGTGAACAGTATTTAGATAAGGGCAAAGAGATTTTTGTGGCATATATGGATTTGGAAAAGGCATATGATAGGGGGGAAAATGTAGCAGATGTTGCAAATGTATGGAATAGGAGGTAGGTTACTGAAAGCAGTGAAGAGTTTTTACAAGGATAGTGAGGCTCAGGTTAGAATATGTAGGAGAGAGGGAGATTAATTCCCAGTAAAAGTAGGCCTTAGACAAGGATGTGTGATATCACCATGGTTGTTCAATATATTCATAGATGGGGTTGCAAGAGATGTGGGGTTAAAAGATAAAGAATCTAACATAAAGTGGGAGCTGTCACAGTTGTTCATTGCTGACGACACTGTGCTTTTGGGAGAGTCTGAAGAGAAATTGCTGAGATATGTAAAAGAAGGAAATTAAAAGTGAATATAGGAAAGAGTAAGGTGATGAGGATAAAAAATTTAGGTAACAAAAGATTGGAGGGAGAGAGTATGGAGGAGGTAAATGTATTCAGATATTTGGGAGAGGATATGTCAACAGATGGGTCTATGAAAGATGAGGTGAATCATATAATTGACGCGAGGAAAAAGATGAGTGGTGCACTGAGGAGTCTGTGGAGACAAAGAACATTATCCATGGAAGCAAAGAGGGGAATGTATGAGAATATAGTTATACCAATGCTCTTATATGGGTATGAAGCATGGGTAGTGAATGTTGCAACAAGAGAAAGCTAGATGCAGTGGAGATGCCATGTCTGAGTGCAATGTATGGTGTGAATATAATGCCGAAGATCCGTAGTTTGAAAATTAGGAGGAGATGCGGGATTTCCAAAACTATTATCCAGAGGGCTGAGGAGGGGTTGTTGAGGTGGTTCAGACATATAGAGAGGATGGAATAAAATAGAATGAATTGGAGTGTATAAATCTGTAGAGGAGGGAAGGCAGAATAGGGGTAGGCCTAGGAAAGGTTGGAGGGAAGGGGTAAAGGAGGTTTCGTGTGTGAGGGGCTTGAACCTCCAGTGAGGCATATTAGATAGGAGCGAATGGTTTTTAGGACTTAATGTGCTGTTGGAATGTGAGCAAGGTAATATTTTTGAAGGGATTTAGGGAAACCGCCAGGCCGGATTTGAGTCCTGGAGATGAGAAGTACAGTGCTTGCACTCTGAAGCTGGGGTGTTAATGTTGCAGTTTTATAACTGTAGTGTAAGCATGCCTCTGGCAAGACAGTGATGGAGTGAATAATTACAAAAGTTTTTCTTTTTTGGGGCCACCCTGCCTTGGTGGGAAATGGCCAATATGTTAATAATAATAATTGGTTTACTTGTCTGGTAACATTGAGGTTGTGCCGAAGTAGCAGTATTGGCTAATGTTATTGCAGTCAGTATCAACTAATTTTGATGGTATGGGTATCAGTCTAAAATTTAATATTGATATCTGAAGAGTGGTTGTTGAGGTGGTTTGGTCACTTAGAGAGGATGGAGCAAAATAGGGTGTATAAATCTGTAGTGGAAGGGTAGGAGTTGGCCTTGGAAAGGATGGAGGGGGTAAAAGAGATTTTGTGTGCAAGGGTCTTGGGCATGCAGCAGGTATGTGTGAGTGTGTTAGATAGGAGTGAATGGTTTATTGGACCTGACGAGCTGTTTGAGTGTGAGCAGGGTAATATTTTGTGAATGGATTCAGGGAAACCAGTTAGCCAGTCTTGAGTCCTGGAGAGGGGAAGTACAATTCCTGCACTTAAAAGGAGTGGTTTGGGATATTGGCTGTTTGGAGTGACATCTAAACTGTCATATCTGGGCACCTCTGCAAAGACAGTTATTATGTGTGAATGATGGTGAAAGTGTTTTATTCTTTGGGTCACCCTGCCTTGGTGGGAGATGGCCGATTTGTTAAAACAAAATCTGTATAAATTGGGGTTTCATCTCATCCCTTGCTAATGTGTTTTCTTATTGATAATTGCACTTAGGGTAATTATTAAATATGTAGTCTTTAAGCCTTAATTTCATTTTTTATATAGTATATATACAATTGAAGGGACTGTTAAAATATGGTAAGGCATCATTGTTTACTCCAAAATACTCTTTGGAACAATGCTTCCATAATTCTCAAGATCTTTTTTAAGTGACAATTCAAGCATTTTACCAATATCCTGGATTTCCTCAAGTAGCTCCTACAGTGTTAAGTAGTTTATCTTCAAGTTCTTAATCATACTATTTTTTTATTGGCTTCTTTCCTATGAATTTGGTTCCTCAGGCAATTCCTTCTTTGTCAACCTCTTGCAGCATTTCATTTGCATCTTCAAAGCCCTCATATCTTGGTTCTTGCCAGATCCACAATTTCCTTGACCTAACTCCTTCCTTATTTAGGGGAAAAAAGAGAAATTATTCACCACTGAAGGTCATAATTAATCCTACCCTTCATTTACACTTACAGAAGAACATCTGCAATGTTCAATTTATGCCATTACTCTGGCACAACAGTCTCAGAACTACCATCCATTACTCTGATGAGTTTTTACATAACCTGGCACATGTATTTGAGTTGAAAAGTCTTTCTAACTTCTCCATTATCAAGAGTGGCCGAGGAGAACCTTGAATACAAGGTTATCTTTCTGGCCAGGTACATCTTGACTGCAGGAATAAAATAATGCCTTAAATTAATCAACAAACAGGGTTTGTCTTGATGTTTTACAGCACTTTAAATTACCATTGCCTTGCAATTGAACTGTTGCATTTGTTCAGAGAAGGAAGGTAATGTTTATTTCCTTTGCAACAACCTGCATTTTTTACTTGTTAATGTAGGTTCTTGATAGCATGCACCTTCAAGGTTGTCCTATCTCATCGGCATTAAACACTCATTTTAGACTGTAACTGTTCTCGGAAATAATTTGCTTATAATTTGTTATGAAGTTGATTGTACTGCAATGTTTTGCAGTACAGTGGATCCCCGGTTTATGTTATTATGTAATTCGTTCCAGAATGCTGTTCAAGTACCGGTACCAAACGAATTTGTTTCCATAAGGAATAATGTAAATTAGATTAGTCCTTTTAGACCCCCAAAAATACACTTACATAATTGTTCGAGTTTGGAACTGTACGTAAACCGGGGGTCCACTGTGTTGTACATGAGGGTTTTGTGTCCTACTTTCTGAGCACTAAGTAGGAACACTTTCCTTGTTTTCTCCTTTACACTTGTTAACATTTCCTTGTGTTCTCTCTAATTGTATGTAGGGTGTATTATGTCAGTTCATAAAAATTATGGCACTCTTCTCCACTACATATATATAACAATGCAATGCAGAAACCTGCATAACAGTGAGCTACAGAAAGAGTTTGCATAGTTGATTTTCTTCCCTTCAACACAAGTTGGGATTGTCTTGTTCCTTTCTCAGTGTCATCAAAGTATTTTGGATCTTTTTTCTCACATCGTCTCTATTCTGGATATTCAACATGGCACCCAAGAGGAATATTAGTGATGCTAGAGGTATCAAGCAGAATATAATAATCAGCTCCAAGGGAATTGAAGATGGAAACTTTAAATATGCATAATGCTTGTATGTTTTGTTTGAGATAATTCACCATACATACAATTAGAGAGAACACAAGGAAATGTTAACAAGTGTAAAGACTAAGGAGTCCCTATAGATAAGACAGAGTAGTATTTAGCTCTAATTTGGTAAACTGAGAAAAGGTGGGATTGAAATGTACATGCAAGTGTCCCATTGTTTACATAAGTAGCAGTAAAAGTTTGTTAGTGCCTAATTGTAACCAGAGTCGCTCATTAGTCTTGCACTATTTTCTTTTTTGCCAGTATAGTTTACACAAAAATTCAGTTTATTGTATAGATAAATATCATAGTCAGTGATTAGTAGAATTTGCTTAATAAATCTATATGTTTATTGCAGAACTGGATTGATATGTAGCGAGGTCCAGGGATGTGATAACTGCATAAAGAAGGTGGTGTGTGGTCAAGAACAAAAAATCCAGGAGGTTGCTTGATGTAAGGTATTGCTCCTGTCCTTGGTTTCTTTAGTAAAGTGAAATGTTTAACTTCCATTATATTCTTTGTTGCTTCTATAATTTTGTATTTCTCTGTCAATGTCTTTTGTCTGCTTAATTACCTTAGCATATTTTGCTTTCTGGGACCCTATGGAGGTCACAAGGACCTCTTGATCCAAGGGATTTGTCCTATCCTCCCTTTCTTTGGATTGAATTTCATTCCCCTAAATTTAATTCAATAAATAACAAAAAGGCACAATACCATGACCTACTACTATTGGTGTGTGGCCCTCCCTCTGGCTGCATTATGTAGATTACATCTACACTCTCATGACTCAAGTAGTCTCTTCCACCATTTCTCAATGCCCTTAATAATCTTGCTCCTTTTATTAAGTTTAAAGCTGAATGGGAAGCTAATTCTTTGCTTCTTTTCCTTGATGTGCATGTCCACTGCTCAGATATATATAGGTTTTACTCTTTGTGTGTACCACAAGCACAGTGGCATGGTCATTCACTACTTTTCTCCCTCTATCAAGAAAAGTGTTCTTATTTCTCTGTGCTCTCTACATTTGTGACCCTCAGTTCCTTGAATCAGAAATTTCCACTTTGTAATTCATTCTCTCGTCTTGGCTACCCTTCCCATTTCATAAACTCTGCCTTCTCACAAGCTAAATGGACTTTCTTCTCTCCCAAACTCTCTCTAATCCTGGGAACTCTCCTGTTCTCTGCCTTCCCAATACATGTATATTTACAGTCTTTCTAATCTCAACAACTCTCTCCATTCCTCAGACATCAAACTTTTTGCACCTCTCCTCCTGGTGTCTACTCAGTACCTTGGAGAAACTGGCCATTCTCTTTCTGACACTCTAGGACCACAGAAGTAGTGTTAGGCTTGATCATCATCATCAACACCACTGCCTCCAGCCTTCTTGTTGTAACATTCACAACCCGTCTCACACTCATACAAGAGTGTTGGTATAACTATACTCTCATACATTTCTCTCTTTGCTCTTTTCTGTTATGTCAGAGATCACAGTCATCCTATTGACTGGTCTTCTGCTAAAACTTTCTACCCTACTTTTAACTTTCACAGTTGACGTCTGGTTGAATCCTTCCCTATACACAACTCTCCTCGTATGAATCTTAGTTCTGGCTTTGTCCCTTTCTTTGGCTACTACTTCTCTTGTCCCGTCCATGTCTGCTGGCGTATATATACTGCCCCCTTCTATCCTTTCTGTTAGTGTGACTTTGTAAATGGTCCATGTTGGACTGAAACATCGTCGTATGCTCCTCTCTCTTATGTGTGGGTAATTCAACATTGTAGAAAGTATCTGTGTTTAGTAATAAACTCATAAGAGTCAGGTTGGCCCTAAGTAGAGAGAAAAATGTTTTATTCACGATGATACTTCTGAAATAGTGTGTCCCTGATGACACTTTTTTAGTCCATGGTGAATGTAAAGCACTGTGTCCCTGAGTGTTGGTCCAGGGAGATTATGAAGCACTGTCTCTCTCCCTCGTGGTGGGATATGAAACCTATAGGGTTCATACAGCCTCTATGGGAGGCAATAAATATTTGATCCAAGGAAAAAGATGGGTGCTCTAATCACTTGCATTAAGGTACCTCTCTTGAAATGCACAAATAACTATAATTACTCATTGATACATTTAAAGGAAAGATTACTAAACCTATAGGAGTTGTACAATACCAAAGGTAATAGGACTTGATCCAAGTAAAGTGAGATGACCAACAACTCCTCACCTACATAGAGAAACCTCCTTTGAGGGAAGAGAAAAAACTGTAGGGGTCTTATAGTAATATACGGATCCAATTCCTTGATAATCAAAAAGAAGTGCCTTCAGGTCACATCCACTAAGGGAGGGAAGTGGGATCAGTACAAGAGCACTAAACCCAAATTATTATTATTATAATCAAGCACTAAACCCAAAGAGGATATGCAAAGCCTGAGTAGTGATGGGAGGCAACACCCATATTGAATCCAAAGAAAGGGAGTGAAGATCTAATTCTTTGCTTCAAAAGCTCTTCACTGTCATTGACACCTCTCTTCAAGGGAACACATGCCTGTACTCAAACATTAATTTCCATAGTTGAGTGTTAAACCCATAGGTGGGAATGTGATTTCTTATTTATGATGTGAAGCAATAAATCCATTAAGGTCATACAATTCCTTGCAAATAATAGTCAGACACTATCTAAGGAATGGGAAGATAACTCCAATGCCTTGGATCAAGGCACAAAATTTTATTAGTAAAAATGACTTGTGTGCTTTTGATTATTTTCTTACCAAAGTAAATTATTGACACGTATTAAATTTCATTGAGTCGTAATGGAATTCATTTTTCTCTCAATATATCATAACAGAACTTCAATCTGAATTCATTTTGTCCAGATCTTCTACATCCAAACTATTTTTATTATCCCAAGGTAAATTAACATTTATTGCAGGGAGTGAAATAAATCCATAGGAAAAAAAAACAGAAATAACAGACCATATACTATTTATTTTTTTTATGGGAAAATACAAAAATTGTAGTCAACAGTAGACTGCCCTTCCAGGCATCTTGGAAATGATGTTAATATGGTAGAAAAGAATTAACTTTTTTAGAAATAAAAATCATTAAACCATCCAACAGAATTTCAGATTACCCACTCTCAATCACTGTACACATTTAGTCAGGAGCTGCCAGTCTATCATCATCCTGTCTGCCACCACTAGGGACTTTATTACGAAGCCTAACCTAATAACAACGTATCTCTTTCTCAGTACCTGATTTGTTCCCATACTAAACATCCATTATATAATCAGCAGCACCACACCTCCTTTCACATATAAAACATTCAGCTATCTATTATTATAGCTCTACATGTACAAATCTTTTCATTAATTCTTCTAGTTATAATTACATATATCAAATATAGTGCCTGCTCCCAACTCGAACAATTATGTAAGTGCTTTTGTAAGTATATTTTTAGGGGACTAATCTAATTTACATTATTCCTTATGGGAATAAATTCGTTCGGTAACGGCTCTGGAACGAATTATGGCCGATAACCGGGGGTCCACTGTATATCTTACATGTTTATATTATGTAGCAATCTCTTTCCCTAATAATTCTTTGTACAGTATTTTTACAGTCACAGTTAAGCACTTAACCTACACTTCTTAGTAAAACACTAACTATGCCAAGCAGTATAAACTGTAAAAATCTAGTCATGGAAGACAGTGTATTTATTTCTAATCAGAACAGTGTGCTAAAGCCACCAGGGTCATACAGCTATTATTACCAGCATGACAGATACTCATTTAGAAAACATCTGCCTCTTATAGCTCTTCCTGCCATACGTATATGCAGATTTCTTGTTCTTATACAGTGGTACCCAGAGTTTCGTACAAAATTTGTTCCAGAGCCGTTACTGAACAAATGTTCCCATAAGGAATAATGTAAATTAGATTAGTCCGTTTCAGACCCCCAAAAATACACTTACATAATTGTTCGAGTTGGGAGCAGTACGAAACTCGGGGTACCACTGTACTGTATACGTATATAGTATTTCAGTAATCCAACTTTCAATAATTATATCAGTACATATATCACTACGTATACGTATTCTCCATGGGGAAGTGGAACAGAATTCTTCCTCCGTAAGCCATGCGTGTCGTAAGAGGCGACTAAAATGCCGGGAGCAAGGGGCTAGTAACCCCTTCTCCTGAATATATTACTAAATGTAAAAGGAGAAACTTTTGTTTTTCCTTTTGGGCCACCCTGCCTCAGTGGGAGGCGGCCGACGTGTTGAAAGAAAGAAGAAAGTATATTAAATACATGTAACATGCTTATATTCTATAACCATCTCTTTCCCTACTTATTCTTCTTCGGCAAATATTATTACAATCAGAACTAAGCACTAAACCCACGTGGCTCATTCAGCTCCTCGTAAAATACATTTTTTATCCAAAGCAATATAAATACAGTGGAACCCCGGTTAACGAAAAAAATTCATTGCAGAAGCCTGCTCAAGTGCCATTACCGAACGAATTTACTTCCTTAAGAAAAAATGTCAGTTAGGTTAGTCTATTTCAGACCCCCAAAAATACACTTCTACAAGCACTTACAATATTATACATATATAATTGCACGATTTCCGGGGTGTTCGTTAACCGGGGTTCCACTGTATAGACATTAGTTTATTTACTTAAACTGCTGCTATATATAACATACACTTGAGTTACTGTCATGGGCCAACATGTTAATATAAAGTGCCATTCCATTAAATCATTTAGTATTTCAAGAATAGGGTTACAAAGTCCTGAGAGCAGATTTACAAAGTAACAACACTATATTTAACCATAATACATTTACCACTCATTAGTATTTCCAAGGACAGGATTACCAAGTGTTAAGTGAATATTTACGAATGATACCATTAACGTGTGTGTATGATCAAGTAAGCATTTACCACTCTATTGAAACCAATTTTGCCCCCACCTTGCACTATCTTTACTGCTACCAAGCCATAAAACTATACATTTCACTTGCCTTACATACAAAATGTATTACCCTCCACTTCTTACTGTGTTAATAGTTTTTGTCACTGGACCAAAGGACATTCCATCACTTGTGAGATCTAACAATTTAATACATCACTGCTACACAAGACAACCTTTCAACAGCTGTATATATCAACTAAAACCTTTCTATAATTTGTTTTTTTAAGGATTCAAATAGGAATGAACAGGTGATGTGTGGGCTTTATGAGTCTACTAGATACACTTTTAAACAATCTATTGAACTGTTTTTAATACAGAGCCAATACACTGAGTGATACAAATATCCTGCACTTGGAAACTTATAACACCATTTCCATCAAACTGGAGCAGTTAACTAGTTAATGGTCAAAGTCTGACCAAAACATTGGCTTAAGTTTCATTATTCTCTTTGCAGATTATTTCATGTACATATCATTGTTACATGACTAAACCACTTCAAATGCTATCACTGTCCATATACATAGAACGAGTACATATACAGTGGACCCTCGGTTTTCGTGCACCTCCAAACTCGAACAATTGTGTAAATGTATTTTTGTAAGTGTACTTTTGGGGGGTCTGAAACGACTAATCTAATTTACATTTGTCCTTGCTAAGGAGGTGTTTTTTAACAATATCTTTGAATTGGTTGGCAGATAGAGAACCTTCCAATGCTTCAGAGTTCCAGATCTTAGGGCCTTTTATGAGCATTGAGTTTTCACACAGGTTGGGGGTATGTCAGCTGTTTGTGTCTTGTTGCACCTATTAAAGGAAAAGTTTCAGAGAAAGGCTTATATTGAAAATGACTGTCCTATATACTGTAGGCACAGTGGTATGAGTGCATATTTTGTTTATTAAATAAGTTCAAGTTTTGGGGAAGTGTGTTGACTGCCACTGGAATGGGTAATTGTTTGCACAGCAACTTTAAGTTATTAATGATTTTAGCTCATTTTATATAGATTCCCATATCTAATTCAATCCCTATGCTTCTACAATACTGCATAACACAAATATTGGGGTAGGGCTCTATTGTGACAACTCGTAACATGAGCTTAACTCTGAAGTGCCAGACAGGACAGGCTGAAGTCAACCAAAATTTCCAGTAACCTCACACCTTTTTGTTTTAACACACTGCCCATCTCCCACTGAGGTAGGATGACCATGAAGCTAAACATTTTCAACATTATTCACTATTACTGTCTTACAAGAAGCATGTTAATAGTACACCTCAGATGACTCTCTAAACTGTATTATCCTCACACCTCTTTCAGAGTGCAGGCACTGTACTTCCCACTTCCAGGACTCAAGTCCAAATAACCGCTTTCCCTGAATCGCTTTGTAAATGTTGCCTTAATCACACTCCAACAGCACATCAAATCATAACAACCACTAACCCCATAATTCTTTCTTTCAACCAGCTTGCCACCATGAAGCTCCTCCTATACTACTGCAGATGCCTCTGACTCCTTCCTCCTGTCCTACATTCTTTGGGTCTTTGATAGAAGATAAATGTCATTTTAATGCAAATATGGGTTTATGTTGAACACTATAAGGTGGATCATTAAAAAACTTTCAAATACCAATACATTCTTATTCATAAATCAACCATTATTACATATCAAATATAGATATTGCTGGCAATTATCTCAGAAGTTTCCCCCAACTCTAGAAAACGGATCAATATAAAGGGGGCACATTTAAAGGGATACATCTGTAAGTTATACCAAGGGAGACAGCGATACTTTATCTATCCCACAAGCTTCTAAGGCAGATGCTGGATATGACCTAAATAACTTTACATACCAAATATAGATAGATCTGGTAACTAAGAAATTTTCACACCTCTAGAAAACGTGGTTGTTATAGCTGAAGTAATGGTTAATTGTTATATTAATAGTAGTAATAGTAACAAAAGTCACATAGCAGCATTAGTAATGTGTGTTTGATACTTTTGTTCTCCATGGATCACCATGCCCAGCCCTTCTAGGGCAGGGTAGGTGCCAAGGCTGGAGCTTGCTACCATCTGCGGCTCGCAAGCCTGCCCTTCCCGTCAGCCTCCTTGGGGCGGGGAAGGTGGCAGACCAGAGTGGCCTAGCATCTATCTACCACCTGCCTCGTGCTGGTGGGAATGTGGCTAGGCCTGGGACCAGTTGGTCCCGCTGCTGAGGGGTACCCCCTCCCATGGGAGACATAGGTCTCTGCTACTCCCACGCCAGGGAGCTGGAGCCGGGTCGCCATCTGGTAAGGACCCGGGCCGGGAGAATTCCCGGTGAATCAACACCTCCTCCTCCTCCTTGTTCTCCATTTCATAGCTATCCTGTGGGTGGTAATCTAAGAATTACCCAGGCACATAATCGGTCTAGGAACTGGACCCCAATATTTGTTAGCTAAGCACGTTGTAATGTTAGTGAACTTTTTAAAAATTCATTGAATACTTTTTAATAGCATTGAGTTCGATGCACAACTTAGTAGTTAATTAGGCAAAATATTTTTAATAAGCAAAAAATATTCCAGTAAATAAGGGGTTATGTCGTTGAGAACAAAATGTTCAGACATACTTTGAATATTCTGAGAGAATCATCAGTAAATAACCATTTTGTTTATATATATTCCAGGATCTAATGACTGGGTGTGAAAGTAACTATTTTCATAGGCCTACATCATCTGGTAGAGCAAATTCCTAAGGATACCTGTGGCTGAGCTGAAGCCGAGCGATGTAATAAATACCAAATTAGTTGAGTCTGCCTTTTTTTCATATTAAATTAAATGAACATAAATATTTGCCAAATTTTAGCTCGTCTCAAAATAAGTCAAGCGTCTTCTTGTGTTACTACATATTGATGGATAGTTCATGTTCTCATATTATTGAAGTCATTAAATAATGAATATATTATAGAAATAAATTTATTAAGAATAGTAAAAGTGTATTAGGATTAGAAATATCAGTTTTTTTTAGCGTAATTATTTCCTAGAGTGTGAGCAACAGATAGTAGAGAGTAGGAAGAGAGCCTCTTGCTTCTCTCTTCTGCTGCTTATCAACTATCTAAATTAAATAGATATACCAAAGAAATCATAATTTCCTCAGCAGATAGCTGTTGCACAGATTCATTGTTTTTCTATTCGGTTTCTCTCTCCTCCATCAAATTTGAACTTTTTTTTTTATACCAACTTACAGCATCTATCTCGTATTTCGTGCCCCGGTGCCCCGTGGCCTGATCGTTAAAGCTCTCGCTTCACACGGCGAGGGTCTGCGTTCGATTCCCAGCGCGGGTAGAAACATTGGGCGTGTTTCTTTACACCGGTTGTCTATGTTCACCCATCAGTAAAATGGGTACCTGGGAGTTAGTCGACTGGTGTGGGTCGCATCCTGGGACAAGGACCTAATTTGCCCGAAATGCTCAGCATAACAAGGGACTTTCTATATAGTACGTAGTATGTCATTGATGTCAGCTAGGTCTGTATACCTTGTACATGTACTTGTAGTAAATAAAGATATTATTATTATTATTATTATTAAGATTCAAGAGAGGGACAGTGAAACCATGTGCTTGCATCAACAATTCATTTAACCACACCAACGATAACATGAAGTGAAAATAATGAACACGAAGCTGTAAAGTAAGAGTTAAAATGAACATCTCGTACAATGACCAGGAATACAGTGCAGTTCAGTATGCTTAAACAAAAAATTACAGCAAATAAATGAATTTAACAACAAAAATAGCACGATTTATGTAATTTCTGTGCAAGAAATAATTGGAATAATGGTAAGAATTTTCTTTCTATAAAACAGTTTGATGGAAAATTTAAAGGGACAAATTCTGTCATTTGAATTTTTTAGCATTTTTTTTTTTAAATAAGTGTTAAAGCTTACGGTTCGAACCAATGAACTCCGACGAGGGCGACGTGAGTGTATATACCAGACTTCATTGCCTGTGTACGTCATCCTCCATTTGAGATTCTTCTCAACTGAAGAGAACCTCGATTGGAGGTCGAAATATACAAACTTTCAATCCTGTTTTTGTCTCGTATGCTAAATATATTTTCCCAAAGACAAGTGTTCATTACATAAAAAATATGCTAACAAAGAAAAAATAAGCATGACGAGGACTTGTTAGGAATATTTTGCATAATGGGGGGGGGGTCATCTCTTAAAAAATTAGAGGTGCTAAGTCCTTGGGGGTTATTAAGCTCGGTCTTCCGACAGCTAAGTTCGAGTCAAAAAACTTTTCTAGTTATTCTATGAATAATGAATACATTTAACAACAAAAGGAAAATTATTTTCGACAAGGAAAAATCCTTTAGATGTATTTGAGAGTCAAAATGTTTTTCCGCTTTTACTCTATCCACAGTTTTCCTAATAATTTTCAGTCCGTTTATAAACAAACTTTTTTACTTTAGCTCATCCTATTTTGAAAAATAATTTTCTACGTCTCTGACCACTGTATTAAACTAAGTCGTTCTGATTACTGTTAACGGTGTCCTTAATGAACCATTCCATCCTAATTTTGGATCATTACCAAATTTGAGAGGGAAGGCTGTGAGGGTGTGGAAGAAGAGAACAAAGAGGGAGGGTGAGAGGAAGGGTAAGCAAGAGGAGAGAGAGACAGTCAGTCGAGGGGAGAGCAGGAAAAAAATCTTTATGGAAGATCACGCTAAAATGTAAATCCAGTAGACGAAATTGAAGGCAGTGAAGTAACATGGGATCAATAACAGCGCTTGTATGAAGAGTTTATCAGAGAGTCTCTTGTTCCTCTCCACTGTTGTCTCGTCATCCAAGGAGCGAAACCAACTGGGCTTAGCAGTGGCAGCTACCCTACCAGGAAGCGACTTCCCGTGGGTCATCGTCTCTCTTTTGGCATCCACGCTAAGGGAAGTTATCTTGATGGGGTGAGGCGATGTGTTGGAGGAGGAGCCGACGAGCTTGCCTTCGTAAGCCATATCAATTACAATGTGGAAGACGATGACAAAGAAGATAAGAGAGATGCTGAAGAGGAGCCACACGTCCACCATCTTGAAGTAAGACGTTTTGGGCAGGGATGTAGATGTCTAGAACATGACGTTAAGAATCAGGCTATATATCAATAAATTTCAAGAAATGTTATATAAAATTATTAATTGCACGTGAATGCAACAAGAATACATGCAACCGCATCAACAAAGCCGTTGACAGAACAGTGCAAACACAGAATCTGAGGGATTGATATATCGTACTGTTTACAATAGTGAAGAAAACATACTACCAAACAAGCGTATATATTTGCACTTTTCGGTCTTTAAACACTTGATATAGCTTTGAACAGAGAGAAAAATCTCAATAAATTTGCAGTTTGTGTCTTTTCGTCACTTAAAATTAGAGACTTAAATAATTGAACTCCTTATACATACACATGGGAGCCAACGCAGTTCACAGAGGGAAAAAACAGCATTTGGATAGACTATTAACAAGAAGAAAATTTGACTAGTGTATATAAAATGTATGTAAAATAACTTTGGAAACTGTTTAAGGGAGAACACCTAATTTCCTATATTTTAGGATAATACAAACCACTCATCATCCACGGTTGTTCCAGGACCTATTAGAGGTGAAGGTGATGCTACCTAACTCGTACATTTAATTTCATAGACCATTTTACAAAAATGTGCAGGTTTTCCAGCATCCGGGTGTGAATTAAGGGTCCGTTACAAATACTCAGGTAAGTCTGCTTAGACATAGATGTCACCTGCTGCGCAGTTAGGAATACATAATTTGTTCTAGGCAGATTTATCATTCACCCGGTCACACGTGGGCGATCCGCCCAAACAACGTAAGTAAACCGCCATTAAGTCCATTCAATGACTGATTATATGGCATATGCTCCTTTGGGGCAATATTTTATACTTACATAAATTTTATACATCCATACAGCCCTGTGGGGGATGTGAACGTCTGCATCAATCAACGATTATTGGGATGGCTGGATAGTCGTGGATGCATCTACAAGATAAGTATAGCAACATTAACAGTCCACTTTATCGTAGGGGTACATTCCCCCACACAAAGTTCTAATTTCCTGAATGAATAGTGACACCAAAGGTTCTAATTACCTGAGTAAAGAGAGAAGCCAGCACTAGCAGGACAGTCAGCGCCGACGCCACTCTCGTCTCGAAGTCATCCCTCCGGAAAATGAGGGAAAGGTATGCCAGGATGAGAAGGATGACGGTGGGAACATAGATGGAGATGATGGGGTATCCTACTCTTCGCTGCAGCACCACCTCCACTAAAGCTTTGGCCATTGTCTGGTTGTTGTCCAGTTGTAGGGCCACACTCACTACCTGAAGGAGGGTGATGTGGTTAGTGGTGGTGTTTAAAGAGGGTAATAGGTACTAGTAGTCTCTTCAAGGGAATCTCTTGATGCTGGTAAAGGGTTCTCAAATAAAAAATGAAGCTGATCACCCTCTATTCAACACTAGCTAAATACCACAGGGTTCGCCGCTTAAACGTGATTAAAATAATATTTTCTGGGTTGTGACTGATGATTGGTGGTAACAGTGGGTCTTTGTGTGTAGCCACTGGTTGTAGGTAGCTATTTTTATCAACATCAACTGGTTTATATTTTACCCAGCATTTGAATAATTCCAGCATGTATTTATGTGTCCTTACATCGGACTGGAGTGTTTTCTTTCATAGTAAATGACATGCCAGCAATACTGAAATTTCCAAACGCATTTTTTTCCCCGGATGCTACCCACAGCAGTCGGCTAACACACAAGAGCAGCAGATGTGTAAGAAAATATGTCCATATACTTCTCCATGATAGGGAATAGACAGACATTGACAAATGCCCTTGACAAATGGTAAGATACACACACACACACACACACACACACACACACACACACACACACACACACAACACACACAACCTCATCAAAGGAGAAAGACCTTGGGGTGAGTATAACACCAAGCACGTCTCCGGAAACACACATCAACCTGATAACCGCGGCAGCATATGGGCGACTGGCAAACCTAAGATTAGCGTTCCGTTACCTTAACAAGGAATCGTTCAAGACACTGTACACCGTGTACGTCAGGCCCATACTAGAGTATGCAGCACCAGTCTGGAACCCACACCTGGTCAAGCACATCAAGAAATTAGAGAAAGTGCAAAGGTTTGCGACAAGGCTAGTTCCACAACTCAGGGGACTGCCCTATGAAGAAAGGTTGAGGGAAATAGGACTAACAACACTGGAGGACAGAAGGGTTAGAGGAGACATGATAACGACATACAAAATACTGCGGGGAATCGACAAGGTAGATAGTGACAGGATGTTCCAGAGAGGAAACACAGAAACAAGGGGACACAACTGGAAGCTGAAGACTCAGATGAGTCAGAGGGATGCTAGGAAGCAATTCTTCAGCCATAGAGTAGTTAGGAAGTGGAATAGTTTAGCGAACAATATAGTGGAGGCGGGAACCATACATAGTTTTAAGACAAGGTATGATAAAGCTCATGGAGCAGAGACCCAGTAGTGGACAGTGCAGAGGCAGGGCCAGGAGCTGAGTCTCGACCCTTGCAACCACAATTAGGTGAGTACAATTAGGTGAGTACACACACACACACACACACACACAAAGGCTAAATGTCTCTCGGCATGTGCCTTTGACAACAGCTAACAAACTTCTCACCGTGTACTCAATAAGCAGCTCGGCTCCGACATACAACACCACTGAAGTGCTCTTCTCCAGCACCAGGAAGTCGGTAGCGGCGGAGAGCGCCTCGAAGTGCATGAAGCAGCGCTGCTCGTCGAAAGGGTACAGATGCAGGTTGAGATCGCATAGGAACTGAGATGTGTATTTACGTTCCATACTCAGCGGGTTCTCGAACCCCAAGTACACGTTCACTGCTCCAGGCAGTGAACGGATCGTAAAATAAAAGATAGGGATTATTTACATTCACGAGACAGATCGTAAAATGAAGGATAGGGATTATTATTTACATTCACGAGGAGGAGGGGAAGGTGATTCAGAGCCTGGTGGAGTAGGAGCCAATTACGATAGATTCAAGGAAATAGAGGATGCTTTGGATCAATGACGACACACCGGCCTTGGTACACCTTGAGGGAGAGTATAGGGAGAAAAAACGGGTGAAGGGAGGATAAGAAGAGGAAAGGGTGAAATAAAAATTTGGAGAGGAAACTGAAGGTAAAGGGAGGAGAAAGAGGGAGAGAAAGCAAATTAAGGATAAGGAGAAAAGTGAAAAAGAGACAGGAAGAGGGAACAAAAGGAAAGGGAGAGGATAAATAGGGAAAGGGGTATCTTGTTATGTGTGTTTTTAAAATCTTAAGATTACAATTATTATTATTATTATTATAAATACCATTATTATTACTTTTCATTTATCACTTCTTCCTCCACAGTACACTCCACGCTTCTTCCCTGTCCCTATCCCTCTCTCTTACCGTCCTCAGGCACGGATAAGTCGTCAGCTAGAGGGTGTCCCTGGCGGTGGACGGTGATAACAGCCTCGTCGTCCATTAGCGTCCTCTCGGTCCCTCGCACGTTGACCAAAGTTAAAGATGGCGTCCATAACCTCCCATGCTCCGTCACCGGAACCTAAGCCCCCCCCCCAAAAAAAAAAAAAACGTGAGATTGAAATTAAATGTAAAATTTAGCAAAAGAATAATATTTTTACTGTTTTGCATTGCAGCAACATAAATTTTCAAACAGAAAAACTGGTTCCCAAAGCCTACCTATTTGATTATAATAATAATCCCAAAGCCTACCACTACAGAAATCATGCTAAAAAAAAAAAATCGGTTGACCCTTTTGCATTTGTGAAGAAGAAGCATTTAAGTGACGGACTATTGGACATAAAATGATGAATCGTTAACCTTCAGTAATCTTGCACAGAAGAGAAATTCAGCGATCATAACTCCCACAGTATTAAATATAGGAAGACAATGATGGCGGAACACTTCCAGAACAGCATCGTCATTCACAACATTATTGGGAAAGCCCATGTGTCAACTTTCTGGAATACAGCAAGAATAATTCTATTTTTTTTACGATGGAGCTAGGTTGACTCGGAAAAAAAAAATCAAGAAAAGTCCAACGCTTGTCAGTACTAATATTAGAGCATGGACTCTTCAATAGACATGTGCTTCACACCTGACAATATTTCGTATTCGAAAGAGAACGTGATGCTCCTACCACAGAGTTTTGCATCTTCTTTTATGAAGTCTCCAGTGCAAAGATATCCATAAACATTGCATCAGTGGGCCAGGCCAGTGTTCAAGCTACTCGAAGTAGAGTACTGCTTCAGGTCTCTCTGATAGCTCAGATGCATGCATTATCACTGTGGCTCAGAGTTCCTGACTAATTCGCTGAACAGTTATGAATTCCGCTCATTTTAATCAGAAGTCAAATAATCTGAATACAATGCACCAGGAACCCAAGTATTAGTAATAACCTTTTACAGTTCTGCGGCAGACTGGATGGATTCAGCACATTCCATGGAACGGGAATAATAGTTACAGTGACTCCTAGAAGTAAACGAGAAACATAAGTAGCGTGACACGGAACATTGCTTTGTTTTCATGCTGATTTCAGTTCGTTCAATCCGTTCCTAAAGTCAGACAAAAAAAAAAAATACCCAAAAAGATTCAGAAAATCTGAAGTATTCATTAACTACAGAGTGCTCCGGTGACGTACAACTTCTGCTGTATGTGCAGGTTATGGCTGTGACACGTAACCCTGTTTGGAACTGGGAAAGGCGTTGCTTTAATGAAGTTGCTTAATGATTATAATAATGTGATGAAGTTACAAATGAGGTCACTGTTATTGGAGATGAGATGCTTATCTTCTTGTCACTCCAAGTGAGGGATTACTCGCAGTGCATTACCGACGATTTCTGCGCAGGTTCACTTTCTAATACAAACAGCTGCTGCAGCAGCACGATATTACAGTTCCCGTGTTTATTTCCAAGTTGAACAGTGGATGGACATGCTCTTCGTTGCAGGATTATGAAAAAGTATCGGTCAATGTTCGACCTGAGCCACTGATTTACCGCTAGCACCAGATGTTCTAATGAAGACGATCAGATTCCATTGCAAGACGGACTGTGATATGAAACGACATACCTTCAGTAAACATAGGCTGGAATGCTCAGTACTGAGCTCAAATTAATCCTTACTTTGTAAGAACAACATAGGCGAGCTGTAAAATGTTATCTGCGTAACAGAAAAGTTTCTTTTTGGACATTTCTTTCTATTGCAAACTAAGTTAACTGTTATTCACTGTCGGAATGCTCATGATTCCATCATTTACTATTACGTCCACCAAAGCAAATAAGGAGACATAAATATTTCATCCTCTCCTTCCCCCACACATTAATTAATCGCGTTTTTCTTTTTTGTTATTTAAAAAATATAAAAGTATTCAATTCTGATTGCACCTACGCATTTTTGTGAGTAGGTTTTCATGAGAATTAGCACTAAAATTTATGATATAAGAAACACACAATTTTAGTTACAGAAGCAAATCGAATAAATATATAAGCAATATTCTTCATTTAACGTTCATTTTACGTACATTTCTCTCCATTTTGGATATAATGTTCGTAAGTTATTCATCCGGGTAACGTGGTAACAAAAAGGCACAATACCGTGGCGACATAGGTGTTTTCTGTCTTCCTGGTTTTTTTTTTCCCATGTGTTTTTGATCCCGTCCTTGTAGGTCATTAGCTCTCCCGCAGTGCCTCTGTTTCTTGTCCTTAGACTTAGTTCACTTCTACTGCTCCATTACTACTACGTTACTACTGCCAGTGCCTCGCATCACTCACCTTTCTGTCCCTTGTGCCACTTCCACTACTCTCCGCACTTACTACTACCATTACTACTACTACTACTTCCACTACCAGCATTACCTCTACCACCACTTCTCCACTTCCTTCTTTCTTCCTATCTTGGTCCCGTCCATGTCCCCCCCTCGCCTATATATACTGGCACCCTCACCTTCGTATGTTAGTGTGGCTTCTAAATGATCCAAGTCACACCAGACGCCGTCATAAGCTGCTTTCTATGTGCTGGTTATTTGTGTATCATAAAAAATAAATTCTTTAAGTAATTTGTTCTAGACTGACTCATTTTTCCCACTTCATGACTGGTTTATGAGACAAAAGCTCACATACTCACCTGATTGAGACGTGAGGCATTTTTGAGATTATTGAAGCGGAGTCGTAGGTCCCACCAGGTGAGGTTGAGATGGTAGGTGACCTCCAGGTAGCTATCTCTGTCACTTAGAGATAAGCTTACCAGGTTTAATTTCAGACTCACAGGCAGGGGAGTCCCTGAAAAAGACTCGGTAAGTTTGATGGTGAAGCTCAATAAGTTCTAGTGAGGGGCGTTGATTCCAAGGAATTGAAGCTGTTTCCCGTTCCATCAATCAAACCTTATTGCTTTCCATTTCACTGTCTTCTATTTGTTTACAGCTGCCCCATGAATATAATAGAGAAAAGGCTAAAGCAAAGATGCACTTGAGATAAAAAAATTGGGGTCTAGTTGGTTAAGAGATTTTAGGGAAAAATATTAATAATTCTGTAAAAGCTTTCATTTTTTAATACGAGCATCAGAGAAGCAGACACTGGCCATGGAGTTGACTAATAGACCCAGTCATTTTTTTTTAACTTTTTTATTCAATTCAGAAAAAAAATTAGTTGTTTAAAGCTAACTTTGATACGGCCATCACGACTCTGAACTTGTTTAGTCTCTATCACGTACGTTAACGTTTATTAACTTGGCTATTTAAGACTGAAGAACCACATGATATATGTTACTTAACAATGAAAGTTGTTATATTATACACTGATATTAAGCATGGTGCAGTCGATGACGAAAAATAATCTTTCCTAACCTAAATTCATTATATATGCATAAACAAAAATAACAGAAATTTCTATACAATCATACAAATATATTTACTTCACAGTTTTCACGCCTTACCTTGGCATGGCTCTCCCGCTCCAGTGTCCAGCAGATATCAGGTTTCCTTGATATCTTTGCTCCATGATGGCTGTCTTGGTGAAATCGTTCAACACGGGGGTTCTATTTCATAGAAACTGTACGTGTTGTAACAAAACTAAGTCCAGATTTGAATTCAGTGACCCAGAATTAGTTATAAGCACATGTTTTTATACTTGAGCTGAAGCCTTTGTTTGCCCATGTAGTTAGAGGAGATTGGTCAAATTTAAGAACCACCATAATTAAAACTATAGATATTTAGATGAATTAAGTACTTAAGAGACATTTGGCAAGTCATCGTACAACTGTTTTTCCATTTCACCTAGAAGTAAATAGGCACCTTAGTGTTGGTCTACTCTGTTGCTCACATCCTAGGGATGTTAAGCACTGAATACAGGTGGGTAAATCAGCGTAAGACGTGGTGGAGGCTTGATCCTCCGTCTGTTGAGTGCGAGACAGACGCGCTTCCTATTCGTACTCAGCTTATGAATTGTAAAGAGGAACAAAAAAAAGCGCGATTACTGTGTGCAGGTGATGGACGACTTACCAGCGACTCTACTGGGAGGTGGCAGACTGTGGTGGTAGCCAAGTGGTCGTTCTACCAGCAGACACTCTTGCTCGTCGCTCTCGTCTTGACAATCAGGTCGACGGTCGCAGCGCTGGAGTCGCGGAATACATGATCCGTCCTTACAAGTGAACTCGCTATTCATGCAAGAGCTGAGCTGAAGTACTTGTGTTCCTTTCCTCTCGCAGACTTTGCTCTCCATTGTCCAGTTCCGACGCCCCATAGGCCAGCGGGACTCGTGGAAGGGCAATCGAGCAACGACTTGGTTTGTAATAACATTTCTCCAGACCCAAAAATCACTCTCCTCAACGATCTCGTACTGATAGTAACCCCGGAAGACAACCACGCCCTGAGCCGGGTGCAGCAGACTGTACTTGTAGTTAGCTGTGTCCTCCTCGCATGGGCCTCTGAGCTTCCATTCCCTTTGGGATTCAAGAAAACACATGGCTTCTAGGGTGACGTGACATGGGTAATCGTGCATGAAATCTGTGTCTAACTCAAGACAATTTTGCCATTTAAGTCCATTGGGGTCGTTACTTCCCCACTTGAACCACTGGAGTTCCTCTCCAGTGTGAGCGTTGGTGTAGACGCCTTCCTCATGTTCGTCCGTTGCCCCTATCCAAATAATTGTGATCGCCGGAGGTTCTAACATGATTCTTATCAACTCGTTGGCGTGTTCGAGAGACTGAGGTACTGGCAGGTAACCACCAAGCCCTGTACATGCTTTTCTGGCATTTTCGTAGGTCATAGGCAAAAATTTTATGTAAGACGATTTGCTCTTCTTCTCGCATACCTCGTTCTCTGGAACCTCAACGAAGGTGGCGTTGTTGAGGATCCACTCGTGGTTCCAGGGAATGGAAATTCCCGGGGGATCTGGCCCACAAGAAGCCAGATGGGACACTTCTGCATGAGAGAGACACCGACTCCAAACCCCAGCTTGTGTTAATTGTCCGCTAAAGCTTCGAGTCTTGGTGTATCCGCTAAGAAAGTCAATACTGTACTGGCCTAGCACCATGGTGGCTTCTCCAAACCACCTGCAAAAGAAAGCAGAATAATGTCAGGCGGAGTTTTCTTTATCCGATGATTTGAAGCTACACTCCCTTTTCTCGGATCAAACCTTATCTATAATAAAGGGTCTGTATGACCCCTATAAGTTTAAAACTTTCCCATGAACATCATGAAATTTTGATCCCCTTTTGCGTTTTAATCATTCTGGCAACTGAGTTAAGGGAAGAGAGAATTAAGATTCAGAACATTTAAAATAAACGCGTACACACATAAGATAAGATTCATTCACTACAAATTAGTGAGTATAAGCACACATATCCCTCGTAGACTAAGATCTATCTTGCCCTACCTAGTGATGTTCCTGGTGATGACTCCTTGCAGCTGGCCGTCGAGGTAAGCAGCTATTTGGGCGAGGGTATGGTTATAAGTGAGGCAGTAATGGTACCATCTGAGTACCTGTAGTGGCTCAGAGATGCCCAGAAAGTAGAAAGCGGCTGACACTATGGGACGCACATAGTCCACAAAGATTTCTGCAAACAGGAGAATTTTTTTGGGGGGATATCGAGGGCAAATTCACGCGTTAGAAATGAAAACTGCTGCTATATCATAAGCAGGCATCCATCACTCTTATTAATGCTGTACCTTTCAAAAGAACGTCATCTATTAGAGATTTATTCATTCCATGAATGATTTACGTCTGAACAAGGTTTAAAAACGATCTGACATTTCGAGAAATCAAAACATCTGCAAAGAATAATGGTGTCAAAGCAGTGGTAATGATAATGACCCGGCCAGTTTTGGTTGCCATAAAACAAAACAGGTGACTAACGTCATTCTAATTCTCGGGTGTCTTTGACAAAAACGTTGACTTTACTTGGCGTGAATCTGTGTGAACCGCAGTAATAAAATATAATAAAAACTGTAATTAATACACATTTAAATACTACTAATAAAAAATAATAAATAAAATAGAATATGAACTCAAAAGTAACTATATAACATGATCGACCAAAAAATCACAGTTTACCAACCCAGAGAATAAAAACGGATTGACGTTTCAGGGAATCAGTTCCAATATTGTAAGTGAAAACTTTCATCAGTGTATTCTCTTTCTGTTCCTCTAATAAATCTGTCACTGTGCATTTTTATGTGTTTGGTTGATCCTGTCACACACACACACACACACACACACACACACACACACACACACACACACACACACACACACACACACACACACACACACACACACACACACACACACTCTAAAGTCCAGGGATTTGGGTATTATGATTAGCAACAATATCAATATAATAATGAGGAAACTATAAAACCAAAGGGCCATACAGCGCCTGAACAATGGAAAGTCAATTAAGTTTGGTAACTCCATTTCCTCTGCTCACGACTTACCTCCGTTGATCTCCCTGGTCTCTTGGCGGGAGACCACGGAGAAGACATGGGTGAGAGGCCTGAAGAAGTATACCCGGAACCTGAGGCAGGCGGTGGCGGAGGGTGTGGGCGGGGCTGTGCGTGTACTACGAGCCCATGAAGAGTCACTCATTACCCCGTCCTCCTGAAGGACCAGAACCTTCACCGTCCCCGACACCAGGAGGCTCCATGTCAACCCTTATGGTACCACCAGCAGAAAACCATTAATAATGTAATGAATATTAGATAATAACGAATATTAGACAATAATGAATAATAATGTGCAGACTGGAACCTCTTCATTTCTTATTCATTCATTTGTTGTTTTTGTGTTCCATTAATAATATTTTATAAGACATAACAAAATTTACTAAACATTTGGCAAATGATACAAAATCAGGGACGCTGTTGGCGCAATAAGAGAACATTGTATCAACATCCACATCAACATCTTACCAGAAGATATTAAAAACACTGCAAGAACAAGAGGAAACTGGGCAAGTAGGGCAACTAGGTGCCAGATGAACTAAGCTGTGATGGATATGTGGGCTAGAGGCCCCCAGAACAACAGCCTGGTTGACCAGGCAAGCACCAGACGAGCCTGGCACAAGACCGGCCTCCAGGAGTAGAAAAACTCGAAATTCAATAAAAAAAATGGTTAATGACTAGGAGACGTGAAGACAAAAGATGAATTCTATATTTTCATGTTTTGTAGACTTAACAAGTTTGGTAAATTAGTCTCGTTGGGCTTAGATTTAAGTGGTGTGATGACGATTAGTTCCCTCCACTTCCAGAGAGATGCACTGATGCTGGTGAAGGTCGCTTGAATCAAGTTATATTGGAACCTCCATTCCTCAGATCTAATTTGATTATCTCCAGTTGGATTTAGCCCATCTTATGAATAATAATTATTTTATTAACATAATTAGGATAAAGTTAATATAAAACTAATACCAAATTAATAATTAACTATTGTGAATAGTCGCTGAATACCTGGAGCCCCTTACCAATTGTTGTTTCTTGAGGAGGAAGATTTTCAGCATTTAGAAAAATCCTTATATTCATTATATTCTCTAGACCCGTAAAGGAACTGAAGGTAAACAGGTCTGATTTAAGGACGGGAAGGATAGTTCCAATTCCTTGCATTAAGAGCCCTTCACCAACCTTAAGGATCCCCCTTTCTGAAAGGTGTCAGCAGCTAGAAACATCGGGAATTCCGACCTCAGGTGCCTTGGTAAGACGAAACATTTTATATTTACACTCAGTTCTCCATTAGGTAAATCTAATATATACAGTCAAAATGCGTCAGGTTCTCCGAGCAGTTTCCGGTTTCAAGGCGATGACTCTCAGCTAGATTTTGTGTTGAATACCTATTATTTTTAAGATGCATTTGCAAGTAAATTCCCTTTTAAGTACGTATACTATCAATACCCGTTTTCTTCAGCAGGATATATTTTGCAAAGGAATATTTTTCGATTTGTAGGAAATTTACCTATTTTCGTTAGCGACTTACCTAAGAGTAGAAATGAGAAGGATCGCATGGTAATTGCTTTTACGCAGTTGCGTGAAGGGGTTGGAAATACAGAGCTGCGGAGATGACACAGTCGAAGACAGAGTGAATCGACTTCTCGTCACACATATATATATATACCACTCACAGAAAGGGGCGGAGCCAATTTTTCTAGCCAATGGGAGTTTATTTAAAATCGTGACGTCACTGTGAGAAGGTAGTCACGTAATGAAGTAATGTATTAATGTCCAAAGTAATTTTAAGAAGATAATAGTTCATAAAAAATTGAAACTAAACAAATTCGAAAAAATATAATCACACACACACACAACTTTAAGAGATACGATAAAGCTTATGGAGCAAGGAGACAGTAGACATAGTAGCTATCTGCGAAGAGGCAAGGCCAGGAGCTGTGACTTGACCAGTGCAATCACAAATAGGTGAATACAAACACACACACGTATGCTTGCACTCGCGTGTCTGTATATTTTTTGTAATTACTTACTATTACCTACAGGAACGGAGTTATGCTCCTGGTGTTCCGTCTTTAAAAAAATTTTCAACATATAATTTTTGTAAAATTTCTAAATGTTACAGCAAAGGTTAATTGATGAGATTAGGATGATAGTTGTAGATGAGGGGTCGGAGGGGAAGGGTGTTCCATTTTTACTTGTCACGATCTAGGTAAACATGGATATATTTCGGTACACTCATTAAAAATGCTTTCTCACTCAAGATTTTGGTTTGAGAGATTGCTGTCTAGAAAGGTAGTTTTACTGAATGTAGTTTGTCCCAGGAGTTCCTCCAGATTCTGAAGACGTTTTTCCATGACCTTTAATTCCTCCTCGTCCTCGTCCTCCTGCTGCTGCACACTCAATGGCCGATGTAATCTCTTCTGCGGAATCAATAATCTGGTTTTTTTTTTTATCTCTCATCGTCTTTCCCTTCAGATTGCCTTATCATCTGTCACCAGTTTCTTTGCTGATTCTCTCATTATCTCCTCCTTCCTGACTCCTGTGAGGATCTGTGCTAAAGTTCCTTCTTGATTTCTCTGCTCCTGTGTACTCACCTAGTTGTGGTTGCAGGGGTCGATTCATAGCTCCTGGCCCCGTGTGTGTGTGTGTGTGTGAGCAAAGTAGACACTACATAAAAATTATATAAATATATGATATTTAGGTCTTCTTTATTTCTTTGATCGTTAAAGTTGACAATTTTTCATCATAACTCATAT
Source organism: Cherax destructor (assembly GCA_009830355.1). Lineage (NCBI taxonomy): Eukaryota > Metazoa > Arthropoda > Malacostraca > Decapoda > Parastacidae > Cherax > Cherax destructor. The sequence continues at coordinate 94,850 of WNWK01002928.1, forward strand.
ATTTTAGCTCTAGTTGCCAATTTGTAGCTCACCTGAAGGACATTCCATTTTTCTGCCCTTCACACGTTGTAAAAAATCTTTGTTATTTCTGTATACAGATATTTCAAAGTTATTTTATAGTCAGCCAATTTAGCATACGAATTTCTCTCAACATTATTTACAGGGGATCATCCGAAAACAATGTACTATTGTTAATTTGTTTTTCTTAAATCCCTCTTCTATCTGATACTTTCAGTATTTTCTTGTTTATTGCCTGTTTTTATGTAGCATGATTTTGCTTTCTCCCATCTCTATTACATGGCATTTATCTGCATTAAATTTCGTCATTCCTTTCTCGCTCGAAACTCAATATATTTTTCTACTTGCCATCAGATGTATGGTTTCCTCACCATCAATTGTATGGTTTTATCACCATCACGTGTATGGTTTCCTCACCATCAGGTGTATGGTTACCTCACCATCAATTGTATGGTTACCTCACTATCAGCTGTATGGTAGACAACGCCATCTACCCACTGAAAAAGCCAAAAAGTTCTTATAATTTTGTCCGGATTAAATGTGGAAGGGCATACGTACATGTCAGTATTTATTTTTTTGTAATAAGGATGATACATCCTCATGAACGCAAAACGCATAGTAAATAATAAAACAGAATAGTGTAACAAAACAGAATAGTGTAACACGAAAAGAGAATTGGTAAGAGAGGCTACTGCTCCTTTACTTATTTAACATCTTTCATCCTGTCAAGCGTCTACAATTAGTAAAATCGCTATTCGTCGAGTCCCGCTCATCCTCCTCCGCCCCGCCCCGACGCGACCCGCTTAACCAGTCTCCTTTCCCCGTCTTACTTATCCAAAGTACCATCCTATTCCTACCTCATCCTGCAGTGCGCACCCCGGCATCTTCCCTTAATTCACTCTCCAGTAAACCTTTTAACCACTTGGTTCTGATTGTCTCGTGACGTATTAGAGAGATATTCTGTATTAAAGAGGAGACTGAAAGCAGGAATTGTTCCAAAACAAGAACTGTAATTGACGACGGTAATGAAATTTACAAGGAAACTGGAAGCGACGTGGAGAACAGATTAAAGGCAAATTTATGTAAAGCACTAAATCCATGGAAGTTATTAAGCGCAGGTATATCTTGCTCCAACGTGATGTTTACTCCATCATATAGGATGATGTTGCTCCAGGATAATAACACCACCATATAGAATGATGATGTTTCAGACGTTAACCTAAGCTAAATATCTTATCAGAGTCCGTAGCGAAATGTTCAGCACTTCCTTGGTATTTGTTTACACTAGTCTCATCAATTACCAAGGCGTTCTTCACTCGTTAAGCGATTACCTTTGAAGTTGGTGTCTCACTCTCCTTATTGGAGCAATTCATAAGACAATGGTTGCGAGTGCACCATAAGAAAGCATGCTGGTCTCTTGGTCCCTAAATCCATTCCTATGCTTATGACTGTACTCTCATACCCTGAAAATAAATCAACAACGTTTTGCTATATCTGCCTGGGACAAGCTGTTGAGAAAACACTCATGATTAGTGTGTCGAGGCAGCATGATATTACTACTAAAGGTTGTTTTAAACCTAATTACCTCCTATTTCTCACTCCCCTAATGACTTAGCTATTTCCTATGAATATAATAATAATAATGAAAATGGAGTGAGAATGTTTATTAGAGACCTTGTACTGAAATTAAGACACATGTGCAACATGTGGGTATCTTTATTGTAGACGTTTCGCCCTCCAGTGGCTTTATCAATACAAATTCTAGGACATAATTTGAAGACAGTACAACTATATACAGAAGATGAGGTAATCAGTGCCTCAGCCTTGGAGTTGGTGAGAAGAGCACCGTAGTTGTGGAGAACCTCCACCGTAGTCGTGGAGATTCTTCACGACTACGGTGCTCTTCACCTCCAAGGCAGAGGGGCTGATTACCTCATCTTCTGTATATAGTTCTACTGTCTTCAAATTAAAATAAAATTAAATTAATAATATAATTTGTTTTCATCATTAAAAATAATTCAACAGAACTTCCAACACCATAGAAAAAACAATGATGTTACTGTTATAAAGACCAAAAAGGATACAATTTAGTGACTGGAACAATACACAAATAACCCGCACATAGGAAAGAGGAGGAGCTTACGACGACGTTTCGGTCCGACTTGGACCATTTATAAAGTCGGATCGAAACGTTGTCGTAGGCTCCTCTCTCCTTTGGGCGGGTTATTTGTGTAATGTTACTGTTATGTACAGGACAATTATTCTTAACGTCCCCCACTATTCCCGACTTCATGAACAAGAAGACGGCTATGTTCTACAAGACGGGCAGCTGTCAGCAGTTTAATTTTTATTTTACAGGCACATCAGTCCGTTAGAGATCATGCTTCGTCTGATGTGTATTTGAAACTTGACTCAAGAAATCGTAATGACACAATTGCAAACAAACCATGCCACGGGTGGGGTTAGAACCCGCGATCAGAGAGTCACAAAACTCCAGACCGACGCGTTAGCCACTGGGACAGCTGGCTACAATAAGAGTCATCCAGCTAGGATGAATCTTATTGTAGCCAGCTGGCCCAGTGGCTAACGCGTCGGTATGGAGTTTTTTGACTCTGATCGCGGGTTCTAACCCCGCCCGGGTATGATTTGAAACATGTTCTCACAACATACAAACATTTGAGAAATCATTTCAGCTGACCAAGTAAAGGGTGAGGTTGTCGAAGGACTGATTAATTATTGGAGAAATTAAAAAAACACGGACGATGACTGGGGTATCAAAGAAAATCTGGGATTAAATAGCATCTTTTAGAACGGCTAGGGTTATCAAAGGGATTAAATTACCCCCTAAGCGTGTATACATAAACACACACACACACATAGGAGCTATGAATTGACCCCTGCAACCACAATTAGGTGAGTACAAACACACACACACGTGGTGTAGTAGAGGCAGGATCCATACATAGCTTTAAGAAGAGGTATGATAAAGCTCATGGAGCAGGAAGAGTGACCTAGTAGCGACCAGTGAAAAGGCGGGGCCAGGTGCTATTAGGTGAGTACACATATATACATACATACATACATACATACACTACGCATCATAGTACTTAATCACCTTTAAATCATTTGTTCTTGTGCAATTAAATTTAAATATAGCCTTTAGTTTACACCATATATATATATATATATATATATATATATATATATATATATATATATATATATATATATATATATATATATATATATATATATATAGTTGTGCCGAATAGGTAAAACTTGCAATATTGCCTTAAATAGTAAACGCTCTTCTTGCCGAATAAGGCAAACGAAAATTTGTGTATACAATAATTTCGCAAAAATCATTCAGAACCTAAAGAAAAAAATATACTTCATTGTGTCTGTTTATTGTTAAATTATTGTAAACTTATCTAAAATATATTTATTTGGGTTAGGCTAAATTAAATTGCATTTGTTATAATAATTTTAAGTAAGTTTTCTAAGGTTCTTTTGGTACAAAATTATTAATTTTTACATTACCATAAATAAAAAAATATATATATCTTTAAACGTATAAGATAAAATTTTAGATATAACTTAATTTTAAATGAGTTCTTGCTAATACTAATTGACCAGTTTTACCTATTCGGCACGAGAGAAGAGAGAGAGAGAGAGAGAGAGAGAGAGAGAGAGAGAGAGAGAGAGAGAGAGAGAGTAACTATGTAATAACTATGTATAACTATGTCCCATGTCCTATGTATAACTATGTACCATGTCTCAATAAAGTATTATTATTATTATTATTATTATTATTATTATTATTATTATTATTATTATAATAGAGAGAGTCCTCGGGATTAGTGCCGAGGATAGATGAGACATGGAAAAACCGCACTAATTGTTTTTATTATTTTTATTTGTTGGTTTATTAACCCGCAGGAGTTAATAATCGGATAAAGGCGTTTTCTACACATCGAAACTGCTTATCTAACATGAAAACTGGGTGACGTTTTTCGTACAACCCAGGCCATTAGAATCGTCAAGGAGGTAGTTTCAGGTTGTAGGGTCTTTTATACGCATTGAATTTTTACGCAATTGAGTCTGACACGAGGCACACACAGATTTTCGTGTCTTTTATGATTATGAGTTCTATTTCCAGATATCAAGGAAGAGTTTCAGAGCAAGGTTTTTATAGTATATATAGAATGCACAGTAGTATGAGCAAATATGTATATTGATTAAGTTTAAACCTTAGAAAGAGTGGGAGAGTATGTTGTCTGGCACTAGAAGGGTACCTTCTCCTTCCTCGAATTTAACCTGTTTAATTCACATTTACCAAGCGATATTTGACAGTAATGGGGTTTAGCATTTCTCTACGAATGTAATAATGTTTTACAGCAATATTCATACGAAACATTTCATTTATCATAGTTACTCACTACTTCTCGTTTTCTCAAAAAAACATTGAAACAAGAAAATAAGTTTTAGGGGAAACCATGGTTGCGTTAGTATTATTATTTCTTAGTAAGTAAGTAAGTAAGTAAGTTTATTCAGGTATACACAAATACAGTTACATTGATTATCATACATAGCAGCATATGTGTAGAGAACCTAGGATAACCCAAAAAAGTCAAGACACAGGCAGGCAGTCTATTCCACTCTTTTATTGCTGAATAGAAAAATGTTTTTGAAGCTTGACCACTGACTCTAGGTATTAAAAAGTAGTTCTCCCTTCCCCTAGTTTAGCAATTGCATTGGTTCCCGGCCTTAACAAAATTGGTAGTAAGATATTGGGGACACAGGTTGTGAGCAATTTTATAAACGTAATTTAGAATTAGTTGATTTACTGTCTTCAACATTCAGCATGTCCAGTTGTTGTAATTCATTCTGGCCTACATGCTTTCTTGGACCCAGGTCCCGAATGAATCTCACTATTTTGTTCTGGGTGATTTGTAGCTTATCTTTCATTTTTTTTGTTAAGGAAGAGTACCATGAAGAGCAATTAGTAGTCTATAATACATTGTATGAGAGCCAGGCATAGGGTTCTCCGAGCCTCAGTTAGTAGACACTGTACCTGTCTGTAGAGAAACTTTAGTCTGGCATTCTCTTTCTTTACAACGTTGTTCCCTATTAGTTCTCCTGACATGCTTGGGTCAAAGGTTATTCCCAGATATTTCACTGAATTTACGGTAGTAATAGGTTCCCCATTACACTGGACATTAAAATTATTTACCCTTTTCAATTTATGTTTCGTGTCATAGAGTTTGGCTTCCGTTTTCCAGAGGTGTAGTGGTAGTTTGTTGTCTACCAACTATTTGCTACATAACTCTAGTTTTAATGATAGTACGTTAGCAATGTCTTGTGGGTCTTTACCTGATACTAACAGAACACTATCATCTGCGTACAGTAGAAGCTGCATTTGACATTGATATGCATGTCATACATAAAGCACAGAAATAGCAAAGGGTCCAGGATACTGCCTTGAGGAACCCTACATGTTGTCGACATGGGTTCTGATTCTGTGTTGTTGATCTTGACAATTTGGTTCCTGTTGCTCAGGTAGGACTTAAATCATTCTACAGAACTGATGCCGATAGCTTGTAGTTTCTTACATAATATATTGTGGTTGACTGTATTGAAGACCTTTTGCATTTGCAAATCTAAGGTTACCATTCCTATGTAATTCCTTAGCGACATTTCAGTTCTCAGGTAGTCCATCAAATTAATGAGGGAGATGAATGAATGAGATCTTCTTAAACCTGAATGAGTAACTATGGAGAATGTTTTTGTCATTAAGATACTTAACTACTTGATAGTATACCGCCTTCTCTAGAATTTTGGACATCACACTGAGTATACTAACAGGCCTATAGTTGCTGACATCAGATCTACTACTCTGGCCTCTTTGAATCCTTCCGGGACAGTATTTGTGGCTATGGACAAATTTATTATGTGCGCAATGAGAATTGGTAATTCTTGAAGGTGACTAAAAATATTAATAACCCCAATGGAAATAAGTCACTCTGACTTTTTTGGGTTATCCCAGGTTCTCTACACATTTGCTACTATGTATGATAAACCATGTAACTTTATTTGTGTATACCTGAATAAACTTACTTATATATGAACTTTAGTAGTTTTAAGATAAGCTTCATTCTATTATTGGTTAAATACATTACCTGGAAGTGTATTTAGTTACAGGTACACGTAAATAGTCAGGAAGTGGAATAGTCTAGCAAGTGATGTAGTGGGGGCAGGAACCATACATAGCTTTAAGACGAGGTATGATAAAGCTCATGGAGCAGGAAGTGTGTCCTAGTAGCGACCAGTGAAGAGTACAAATTATCATACATATTAACATATGTGTAAATTACCTAGGATAACCCACAAAAAGTTATGAAGATTTCTTTTAGATTATTTAATAAAGCGCCGAGGGGTTAATTATACAGCATAACTGAAGACAATGTGATTGATCCTTTATCGTGTAAAACAAGAGAACGCATTTTGAAGCTTCTAGCTCAAATGAGCCATAAGGATATAAAGAATTACTTTATTGTGAGGGGAATGAATAAACTGAATGCATTAGAAAGGGATGCAATATTATTCATAAACACCAATCCATCAACACATGGATTCAAAAGTGGATATGACAGAATTAAAAAATGGCCACACTAATTGTTTCAAATGGGCTGCGAAACTTCATTCCGGAAGCCAGCGGATGGTTAACCAGTGATTGGTGATCATTTGGCACAGAGCCGTGTCAGGAGGCACCTGTTCTCACCTGAGAGGTGGTTTACGGTCGAAGGATCTCGTCTCGTCAAAAATAGAGCTTTATAAAATACAATACATTTCACATCCGTAGTCACACGAGAATGTATTTTTTCATCTGTTTATCACATGTCTCTGAATGTATATATTACCTGGCTTTTAGTAACTTCAAATATTTAGTAATTGTTTATTTAACATGAGTGAAAAATCAAAAGATTTTGACGAGTTTCCAATAGAAATGGAGGTCTCTCCGGATGTCACCGTAGAGGTCCTCCCGGACCCTATGGAAGTTACCATGGAGGTCCCCCAGGAAGTTCCTATGGAGGTCCTTTATGCAAGATACCCGGAGGTCACCCTACCCATCACCCCCGAAGTCCCAAGCCTGCGTTTCCCTTCCCCACACGCCTCCATCCCATGGGATATGGACTTCCCCAGCTTGACGTCCCACTGTTTCCCTGTAGTGACACACGTGGTGATTCGGCCCAGCACTGTATCCCCAGGAACAGAGGGGTGGTGGCCTCTGCGCGACGAAGAGCCTCACGTCGACCTGGTGGTGAACCACGAGATCGTCCTCAACCTGCACCCTGGACTCCAGCTGCTCCATGAGGGAGTGAATGTGGCCGGAGGGTCGATCTACGTGGTGCGTTGCGTAAATGCCCCTCCGCTTCAGCCTCTTCCAGGACTCCCATCATTCTTGTATGACATACACCCTTCCCTATGACCCTCCTGAAGGGGGTTTCTTAAGTATCTAGATCCCAGGGAAAGGAGGAGACCTACAATTTCTTGGGAGCCAACCTTTCACCGGCATGAAGGCACCCCCTTAAGTACCTGAAGATCTCAGATTTGTTTAATTTCTTTACATAGACGGCAAAGCTCTTTCTCTTAAAACCTCCTTTAAACCATCATTCCAACCCTTAATAAGGTTTTGTATTATCCGAATGGTTTAGTGCTCTACCACGAATATATTGAACCCTCTTTATGATGTCTCCTTCCTTCCACTCTAGATCTAAACATCCTCTTCCTAATTTCCTCTAATTTTAAGGCTTTGGAACCTCAACATTACACCAGCGTCGCATTTTGTTTCGTTCATCAGCTTTATCTAGGGGATCCCAGTTTTTTATAGCGTGTATTGTTTTTGCTTCTACTTCGTCGTTTTCCAGTCATCCACAACTCATTGTGTCAGCTGGAATGGCTATAGAGGCTATAGGGTCGAGTGCGCAGTGATGATTATCAACTGACGACGACTAAAATAACTGACAAGTCTTTTAATGGTGGAAGTTTTTTTTTTATTACACCAAATCGGATACATCAGCAGTGTGCTGCTACCTTAAATATATGATAGGTACACGTGGGAACAAAATCCGTCTATGTTTCCCTGTTACATTCTATCACGCAGGTTGGGGTCCATACATTGTGTTGAAATCTTTCAGCCTGAGCTAAGAGATTTCATTGGTGTAATGCAGATAACATCAAGCATTGCATCAGCTACGGAAGCTTCAGACGTTTAGTTCCTTCAGACCTGGAGTTACTATGAGAAGGCAAGGATGGAGAGGAAGGGGAGAAGTAATTATGATCTCAGTAGGACCCGTGGCCGTACTGGCCGGAACCTATGTCCTGGTGTGGCTGGGACTTATTTAATAAGCTTAACTAAACGCTGCTACGTGCGATGCAGTTTAAGTCAAAATTCTTTCAGAAGAAAAAATCTGCAGAAGGAATGCTCCACATTAATAATAAATCAGAATATGCTCGTCATACGAAATAAGATAGGTAAGTAGGTATTAAATTTGTAAGGAAACAGGACAAGTGTTTCCCGAAGCGGGTCTTAGTCATATGACAGACCCACAGCTGGAGATTTTGGTCATCTGACAGAGGACTTCCGCTGGTCAGATTCCACCTCTTAAAAAATCATGTTTATGATTATAAGCATTATGGTTATTTTAATTATTTCTACAAAATACGGTGCCGGAGGAATGATACTTCTAAGCTGTAGATTTTTTGTTTTTGTTTTCATAACGCGGTCATTAGAATATATAAGTAAATATAAATACACTCGCATACACATATACAGAACTGCTACTTAAAGCTCATATTTTTTGCCCGTCGTGGACCTCTATCGTATTGCATGTCATGAATTATTAAGCCCGTGTGGGTTATTCAGCGCAAGGAGAACAGGAAAAAACAGGACCGATATCAAATCGTAAGAAAAGAGGGAAAAGCCAAAAGTGAAGTCAGGTCGTCGAAAAGAGAGGAGAGAACTGAGCAAAAAAAAAAAAAAAAAAAAAAAAATTAAAATAATGGGTCACTGAGCGCAGATAGTTGGGGATATTTGATTCTCCGTCCATTAATCGTGAGACAGAAACCATACTACTGCAGACAGGCTTCCACGTCGTCAAAAGAAAAAAGAAATGTGTAGGTATGAGTATTTCAAGCTACCCCTTCAGTGGTGATACTGTGATGGATCCATGTCAGGGTAGAACGATGGTGTTCCTGCGTGAGCGTGAGAAACCCAGCACACCATGTAGGTGGATCCCCCGGCTGGATCCCTCCCCTCCAGGAGTTGAAGGTCGGGGTGCAGGTGGAACACGACCCTGTGGTTCGCCGCCAACTGCCACAGCCAGCAAGTCCCGGACGAGGCGGCGGCCGGTTGCATCACCAAGTTTATGGCCCCAGGGTAAGAGGAAGGATTCACGTTGGGGAGCTGATAGAAGTCTGAGAAGGGATCCACCGGGATGCTGATGGGGACCGGCACAAACCCCGGGACGTAGCAGTCTTGAAAGGCCACTGCCGGAACTTCTGAATAAACTCCAAGAGGAACCTCAAGAGGTGCTTCCTGGGAGTGTTCAAGAGGAACGTCAAGGGGGAGATCAAGATAAACGTCCAGGGGGAGATCAAGAGGAACGTCCAGGGGGATATCAAGAGGAACGTCCAGGGGATGATCAAGAGGAACTTCTGGTAGGGCCTCAGGACTTTCCAGAGGGACCCCTGGGGGAACTTCCACTCTGGCCGATAACTCTTCAAAAACTTTTGACTTTTTACTCATGTTGATTAAAACAATATTAGAAACAGAAATAATCCTACATACAGTCAGGAAATATTTAGGTTAGTGAGTGGCAGACGCAGATGACTGCCATGACTGATATTGCAGTAGGCCTAGATTCTGGCGAAGGTCTCTTGAACAGCCACACTTGATTGCCACACTTTTCCCAACCGCTGAATGACCAAAATGGATTCAGCGCTTTCCACTGATTGATATAAATCTCTTCAGTTGCACTTCTCCACTACTTTGATATTGCAGAAGTGTATCTTAACATTTTTTGGTCATCTATGTATTTATTCCACATCTGTGTCACGTTCATTCTTCGGTCTAGATTCTATGTCTTTACTCTTCTGGTCACGTGTGATTAATTTCATGTAATGTCTCCCTCTGCAGACTGTCTCTTTGGTTCCGGTACCAAGTATGAGAAGGTAGTATGTGTGTTTTGCGTTAACTTACGGAGGTTCGAGCCTCTACTACTCATTACGATGAATGACCATCAAAATCCACGCTGGCGCTGCCTTTTGTAACATGAACGCTTCTTGGTTGTGGGTCTTGGATACAACACGAAACACAGATACTTAGTAATACAGAGAGCTGACACAAACGCACACACACACACACACACACACACACACACACACACACACACACACACACACACCAGGGGCAAACTGACAGACAGACAGGCTAGACACACCAATACACATCAGAGGAAGAGACTCACTAATACAACTGATAATATCAGCGTCATATTTCTCCTCTCCGGGAGCAGCAGAGGCGATGCTTCAGGCATTATCTCCAGCAATATTTCAAGTGTTATTTCCAGGTTTTTGGGTGAGTGGTGGCGGCGAGGACGGTGTGACGTTCCTCGTAATAATATATCAGTAGTTAATTTCTCAGTAGCTAATTTCTAGAAAAACTAGTTTTTTTTCTGAAGGCAATTCTCAATGAATTATCTCAAGGAATATTTCTTATTTTATTTCCGAGGCTGTGGGGAGGAAGGAGGGACCACGAGTGAAAGGGAGGGATAAGGAGGAGGTGAGAAAGAGGGAGATGCAGGAGAAGGGAGGAGGAAGAAGGGAACTGAAGTAGAGTGAGAGAAAAGAGAGGCTGTTGCAAGGGAGAACAAGGAGTGAGAGAGAAGAGCTACATGATCCAGTATCACAAAGCTCACAGTATTATTTTAATTTTTATTACATTTATGGGTAAGCGTTAAATTCTCAAGTACTGTACAGTGCCTAGGGGAAATGGAAAGCAATCAGGTTTATTCCAGTCAGGTCCAATTCCTTGGCTCAAGGGTAAATCACCGGCATCAAGGCACCTCCCTCGAGGGGTTGTGACAGAAGACTTTAACATGGCATCTGAAGGATGTATACATATTTAATGCGAAAGCATCATATAAAGTTTTGAAAGAGGGGGAGAGAGAGATGTAGTGAAGGAGAGGGAGAGAATATAGATGGGTAAATGTATATTAAACAGATTAATTACTATAACCTACAGCAAATCACTAGAAATAAAAATGCATAAATAATAAACAAAAAATCTTAGAAGCATTTATATTTTAATAACAGATAATGCAAACATAAACCGTAATAAAAAATAAAACACACAAGAGAATAAACTACAGACTAGTATTCCTGATATGTATATTCTAAACAGTAATAAAAAAAAGACAAAGATAGTAAACCACTGGGAACACAGACCTCAATAAAAAGTCAGTTGGGGTTCAGAGAGGGTAAATCCTGCTTTGTTAACCTAATTGAATTCTCTGACGCGATGACAAAGGTCAGAGAGGATTTTATTTTGTTCACAAGAAAATGTCAGACCCGCTGGGGTTAGGCTGCAGTGAAATTTGAGCCATTTGCAAAATACGTTAGTTATTTAGGCTAAAGAATATGCCGAGTTCCTTGTCCATAAAATGTACTTTGGAGACAGTCAGCCAGACAAACAGACACAAGCAGGCATACAGGACAGACAGAAGAGTAAAATTTTAGTGACTTTAGGCCAGGGCCGAATTAAAAGAAGGATGAAAGGGGTAGGTGGACCGATAGCCTTAAGGCTGTAGCATAAAAAGTGTCCCGACCCCGGTACACACACACACACACACACGTGCAGATTCAGGTGGTCCATGAAAACATGATTTGATCGAGACCATGGAACTGGGCGCTTCTCTTGGCTGAGGGACTGACCACCTCAAAACTACAAGATTAATAGTGATCACATTATCTTTCCCTTTCCACTGCTGCTGTCACCAATTTTAATCACCTTTGTATTCACGGAACTTTTCGGAAACAAAGATACCTATGAGATGCACATGTGTAATTCATCAACTTGTAAATATTATGTACCACTATAATAATGAAGCGTTTCTTTCGTCTCAGGGCAGCAAAAAAAAAAAAAAAAAAAAACTTTAAGAGTAAGAACAATGAGTCCCAAGATGATAGAAATCAATATTTCTTGAACTATTCCAGGAAGCAGAGCCAAATGATGAAATCAGAAGAGAGGAGAGCCCGGGAGGACATATGATCATGACTTACAAAATACCAAGACTATTAAGTAGAGTGAATAAAAACAAACCGAAGTGAGAGAGGGACCCAGATAAAATATTATTATTATTATTATTATTATTATTATTATTATTATTATATTCATGGGGAGCGCGAAATCCGAAGGAGTCACGTAGTGCCTGAGAAAGGGAAGGTGCAGGAATTCGATCTAGTGAATTGGATGTCAGTTATAAATTCTTGGACGAAGAGCCCCTTGAGCCCAATATTTCTTTGAGGAGCCAGGGGATATAGACGTCAGCTTAAGGTGAAGCAGTTCTAAAGGCACACACCATACGGAGTTTCCCGAGGAGGTATGATAAGAACATAAGAACATAAGAAAGGAGGAACACTGCAGCAGGCCTGTTGGCCCATACTAGGCAGGTCCTTCAGGCCCCTGGAGGCCAGAAATCACTAGAAAACCTAGATAAAAATTAAGAGGCGGGGTCAGGAGCCAATAATTGACCCTCTGTAATCACATACAGGGGATCACACACGCACAGTTATGACTACTAGGAAAGGGAAAAGAAGACCAGAAACTGAGCACGCACTCTACGGACAGGTGCTGCAAACCTCACTTAAGGAGGAAGACCTAATGCAGAGCACATCGCCAGAGGCTCACATCAACCAAATAAACTCTGAAACAATTGTTCGTTTGGCCACTCTAAGATTAGCTTTTTTACATTTCAACAGTTATCCACAATTCATAACCTTGTATACGATATTTATCAGGCCCTTCTTAGAGCGTGCGCCACCAGCATGGAACCCACACCTGATAAAACATGTCATGGACCTGAAGAAAATGCAGATGTTGGCAAGAAGACTAGAACTAGAGCTAAGAGCAATTGGAGAGAGATAATAGCGACTTCACCAGAAAACATTAGAGAATAGAATCAGGGAAGGCATGATAACATACAAAATACTTAATAGTACTTGAGTGGGTGGGCCGGTATTGACTGTTGGAGAGGCGGGAAACTAGTATATGAAGGTGCAATTGGACGCTAAAGACACGGATGAGTCACAGATGTGCCAGGATGGTTAGGAAGTGGAATGAGCGTGGCGACGATGTAGTGGATGCAGGTTTCATACTTAGTTTTAAGAATAGGTATGACAGTCCCCACAATGTTAAGAGGACAGGAGCTGAGACTCGACAGCTGCAACCAAATATACGTATGTACACACACACACACACCTGGTAAAGCTAAGACTAACATTTCGACAGTTGAGTAAGAGGTACACCGTGTAAGTCAGGCCCATATTGGGATATGCAACATCAGTATGGAATCCACACCTGGTCAAGCACGTCAAGAAATTGGAGAAACTGTAAACGTTTACAACAAGACTAGTCTCGGAGACAAGGTGGACAGGGCCAGAAATGTTTCGGAGGTGAAACACAGGAATATAGCTCTAAAAGCTCAGATAGGGATATCAGGAAGTATTTCTTCAGCCTTAGAGTTGTCAGGAAGTGTTACAATCTGGAGAGTGAGGTAGTGGAGGCAGGATCCATACATACCTTTAAGAAGAGGTACGATAAGGCTCTTCAAGCAGGGAGAGAGTGGGCCTAGTAGCGACTAGCGAAGAGGCGGGGTCAGGAGCTAAGACTCGACCCGTGCAACCACAAATAGGTGAGTACACACACACATAGGCGCGCACGAGCGTTCTGTCTCTTGTACAATTTCGCTGACAATAAGAACAGAGGTCGGAGGTGGACAGCAGAGAGAGAAAATTACCCGACTGGTCGTCCTGTGTAAATGTCGTGAAGCAGTACTCACTGTGTTATTGTTACTGCCTTGCTGGCCGGGCTGCACTGTTGGGCAGCTGGCTGGCTAGGTGACTGCCTTGCTAGGTTGTTGCCTTTCTGGTTGACTGGCTGGGTAGATAGCTGGTTGCCTTTCTGACTGACAGACTGAATAGTTAGCTGGCTTGTTGGTCGGCTGTCTGCCTTCCTGCCTTTCTTGCTATGTGGCTGATAGGCTGTTTGGATGCCTGTCTGGCAGGCTGGATGTGTGGCTGGCTGGGTTTATTATCTTCATAATTACCTGGTCTGCTTAATATTCGCAAACACACTAAAAACAAATTAATTCAAGATAAAAGTTTGAATTTTTGGTTTTAATTTAAAAAAAATAATGTCTTACACTCAGTTATAAAAACCATTTCCATAAACTGAAAATGAAAACACGGCAAAAAATATTGTCGATTTAGAACAAAAATCGTGCTAATATTACATAGTATTTTTCACTTCACACTTGGCTTGGATATTGCTCAGAGAGAGAGAGAGAGAGAGAGAGAGAGAGAGAGAGAGAGAGAGAGAGAGAGAGAGAGAGAGAGAGAGAGAGAGAGAGAGAGAGAGCGAGAGAGAGAATGAAAAACAGATAGCAGATCTTACGGTTTATATCGGGAATAACCTCTGCTTTGATAGCTGAAGCTAGGATAGCACAGCTGAATGATTTCTTTCCAACCTTCACGCCTACCTACCACATTGCTGTCTTGAGAAAATAGGCGATATGAATTCTTGTCCAATATAAACACGTGCTTGGATACATACAACGAGAAGTGGAAGCACGATAGCGAACCTCTACATACTACTACTACTACTACTACAAGTCCTACTATCATGTTGTATGGTAAACTGACAACTTCTTATCGTGGGTTGTTTATCTAACGTGAGTGTTCCATGGGCCAGAACCACCATCTTGTTTTGTTTGAAGTCGATGACGATATTTGCAAATCGTTGTGTAACTATTCGTTTACGGTCTACGTTGTCTTGTTTTTCACCTATATCTCTAAACTGAAGTCTTTTCCTGTATTTTATACTTCAGCAAAATATTTTTTTCCCCATATTTTGTCATACCTCTTGGCTCCAGTTTTAAATTTACCGGTGTTTTACATTTCAATTTTTTTTTAATAATAATTTGCTATATCTCTTGACTCGGAGCTTCTTGATGTTGTATTATGTTATTGAATCACTTTGTATTTCGACAAATTCTTCGTGTATGAATGTGTCAAACTTGAAGACTATCTTAAAAATCTTAAAGAAATGAATGTTTGAGATTTATTGTCATTCTCTGCACACAAATTCCTCCCCCCCCTTGTAAAAATAGATCCATTTCATAGGATCAAAAGCCCTTCACTGGCATCAGAGCACCTTCCTTGAGAAGACTGGTCATAAAAATGCCTCAGATTTATATCTTATGTAAAATAATTTAATTGTAAATCCTACTGGTTTTGTGTTTAATTTGGATTAAATCTGAGTGCCTCCCATTCCCCAGGCACTGTGCACTCCTACGTCTCAGAGTTTCCCGATAATTACAATGATATTATGTGACTAATCGTTTGGTAAAGGAGTTACAATGTTTGTCTACAGTATCATAAGACACATGCAAATTTTGCTCGATACGATAACCGATATCTCGTCTTCACACTTTTGTTGTGTGTTCTTCAAAGGAAGATTTGCCTTATTTTAGATTGTGAAAGTGTTAATGTGCCTTCTTTATTAATCACTTTGGTTTTCTGTACATAAAGCTATTTTTAATATAAAGTTATTTCATATATATTTTAATTTTCGCCTTTCTGGAAGGTTCAGTTTTAAATTGTTGATCTTTTTGAACAAATGCATGAAACAAACTCTGGACACGAATCTGGAAATGGAGCTCATGATAAAAGCTTTTGGAGAATACTTCCTATCTTCCATTTTCCAGCCCATTGTTTTGTGATGGTAGGACACGTTTCACACTGTTGGCCCATCACTGGAGGCTTTGGAGAGTGAGAGGGATGAGGTATCTAGGCGCTGGTGAGGGGCTCTTGGTCCAAAGAATTAGAGCTGCCCTCCCCTTTCTTTACTAAAATAAAACCTGATTATATTTTGCCGAAGAGGTTCGAGTCCTTACCTAATACTCTGATGTCGGTTGCTGGATAAACCTCACAGTACCTTTATTTATTTATTTCTATAAGCACATGTACAAGGTATACAGGCCTAGCTAACATCAGTGGCATACTATATAAACAGCCGCTTGTTATGCAGAGCATTTCGGGCAAATAAGGTTGGTTTTGTCCCAGGATGCGACCCTCACCAGTCGACTAGCACCCAGGTACCCATTTTACTGACGGGGAACATAGACAAACGGTGTAAAGAAACACGCCCAATGTTTCTACCCTCACACTCACCGTGTGAAGATCTTCAGCCACCAGGCCACGGTTCACGGTTTCGGTCTGTTCTGGACCATTATTAATGCTTCTATAACCTAATTCATCAGTTCTTTATGATCGTATTCTTCTAATGTATGAACTAATGTTTGTGTAGCCTAAATTTTGTACTGTATGAAGTAATGTCAGCATATTATTAAGTAATTATTGCGGTGTATAAACTATTTCACATATTGTATGAAGACATAGACTTATGAATTATTTTCTCAATCTTACCAAGTGAAGTGAGAATAAACTTAATGTGAACTGGATAAGGCGATACATCTACTGTATAGAGAGATACGGGAATGAATAAAAAAAAAATATATATCTGGCTTGTATAAAAAGATAACTAGGCTATATAAAGAGACTTTTGCACTGTATTCAGAGATAAATATAATGTATGGAAAGATATTGGACTGAATAGAGATACTTGTAAAATATAATCTGTTAAAATTAATGTATAAATATTCAGCTGGACTCTATAAAGATATACCTGCAATCCATAAAGATATAAAAGTGTATAAAATGATATCTGTACTATACAGAGATAAGCAAGCATTTTTTTTTAAAGACCATACATATATATTATGTACCTGGACTTTATGTAACAGATGGCTCGACTATATATATAACGGTTAACCCACCGTTGATAATAAAGTCGACTAGATTCCCCAACGCTTCATATAAATGGTCGTAGTGCTGCATATTCATGTTGGTCGTGTGTCAGGTTATGGTAATCAAAGCCACAGCTGCAGCAAAAGCAGCAAGAAACTCCAACCACTGACCTGGTTTTAGCGTCTACTTCTCCAGCCATCACCATAGTTAAATCATAGACACGTAGGCAGGCCAAGGTTCAGTATTTAAAAATCGACGTTTCGCCCAGTCAGAAAGATTAATTAAGCTTTCAGGAAGTGAAACGTCGTGTTCAGTAAAAACGTCTTTTTAATCTACTACACTTGGTCGTGATTTAATATATTTCGTGTGAATTACTACGTTTCGTGTGCTTCACTGCAGCACTTGGTGGGGGAGGGGAGGGGGTCGTGAAGTGGGTTGATGTCAGTAAGGGGCTCTCGATCCAAGAGACTTGAGCACCCCTTACCTTCCTTGGATCAGACCTGAATACCTCAAATTCTCCAGTCGCTGTAAGACCCATCCGAAATGTTTTCACCTAGATTCAGATGTTTCGACATACATCCAGATGTTTCGACATACATCCAGATGTTTCGACATACATCCAGATGTCTCGACATAAATCCAGATGTCTCGACATACATCCGGATGTCTCGAAATACATCCGGATGCCTCGAAATACATCCGGATGTCTCGACATAAATCCGGATGGCTCATTATTAAACTAGATGCGTGGATAGAAATCCAATTAACTGTGCCAAAGTCGGTACGAGTGGGCAGAAGTGTGGATGAACTAAGACAATGCCTGCAGAAGTTTGAGCAGCGTTGGTAATAACCATTGTCTCGCTCACGTGTCTCTAAGTAATCTGGCTCTTCCTGTTGGAGAGCGGCCAAACATTGCTAAGCCCTCTACTGTCTCCTGCTCACTGGTCTTGCCAATTTCCACGAATATGCCCCCAAAATCACCAGGGGCAGAAAGCTAAGAGTGCACACAGTGTATAGCAGTTTTTGCCTATGTCAAGGCTTCCTGAATTAGGAGTAAATAAATGATTTGTTGTTGGGAGAAAATGGACAGCAATGTACTCACTTAGGGCGCCTTTTACTGAATACCTTTCGGTCTTTGGACACCGACCACTTAAGTAATCAAGGTCCAAAGACCGAAATGTTTTCAATAATAGTGTCCTTAAGTGAATGAAATCGTGTTCATTTATCTCAAGTTGTAGGCAGTTATTTGCCCTTATTTGACATATGGTTGATCTGTCATGGCTTCTTAATTAGCAGTAAACAAATAAGCTTCGTGGATTCTAAATTAACATAAAACAGACGATCTGTAGTGTATGCGTTCCCGCTCTCTCCTCCTCACAGTCACACTCTTCAAGAGGGGTTGCTTTGACCCTAGTGAAAGGTTTTTGACCCAAGGAAGGGCAACTCCCCTCTCCTTGAATCATATTTGATTACCTTCCATTCCCCATATGGTGCATGACTCATTCGTGTAATGAGAAATAATTCATGATAATAATAATTCATAAAAGTAACAATTCATGAAAATAGTAATTTATGAAAATAATATATGAAAGTAATAATTCATGAAAATAATAATTCATCATTCACCATCATGAATGATGGTGAATGATGAATAATTTTCACCATCATGAATGATGGGAAACGTCCGATCTGTTAATAAAAAAAAATCATGAAACTAATTCATGAAAATAATAATTCATTTGGTGTTTCAAAATGTTCTCTTCTATCTAAAATTATGCAAGTTAAAAGGGCATTGGATTTAAAGAGACGGACAGAGAGGCCAAGAGCTAAAGGAACAAAATTGTACTTTTGATAAATTATGTTATAGTTTTCTCCCTGGATAAATGGCAGACACGGTACAATATCCCTGAAAATCTCGTAATTTAAAAAAAAAAGTGTGAGGAACAAAAAAAAAATAGTTTTTAAAGGGGAATCTCACTGTGCTAGGATACATATCTCTCAGACTTGCTTTTTTATGCTTTTCTTTATGTACATCTTTTATTCTTGTTTAAAACTATTGAAAATAGCACAGGGAAAATCAGCACCAAGAACAAGTTTTAAAAACGACAGTAATAGTAATATCAGCAACAATAATAATGTAGATAAATGATTCACACAGTGGCTTCATCAGTCCAATACAAAGAAGAATGGTGAAGAACAGGAGGAGTTTGAGGTAATCAGTCCCTTAGCCTTGAGTCGATGTAATACAGCATATGCATAAAGAAGTTCCTTATATATTGTTCTTCACCATTCTCCTTTGTATGGACTGATGAAGCCACTGTGGGGCGAAACGTTTCCTCAATAAAGATTCCTTATGTGTTGCACATGTGTCTAATTTATCAACAATAATAATAACATCAATATCAACTACTACTACTATAATACCAATAATAATAATAGCACTGACCTAACACACCGTTACCATTCTGCAGCACAATAATTAACCACTGCTTCCCATCAGCTAAGCAATTGAATACAAGTCATCTTGTATATTTTTTTCCTCCTAGGTAATACCTCACTTTATTTTCCACTGACCATACAATTTCCATTTGCTGCTCGTCCACACGTTTTCAGTTTCTCAATTAATTTTCAGCTTTCAACTGCAAATTTAGGACGCTTCTAGGGAGGGTGTCTTGACGCAGGTACACAGCTATTAATACATAGCTGATTACTTTTCACTTTTCTAGAGTTATATATATATATATATATATATATATAAATTTATGAACAACGGGAGAAATTTTCAAGAGGAAACGCAATCTCTAGAAACAAGAGCCGTATCAGACAAGTTTTGATGACTGTTTTGGTTTCCTTGCCACTGGCAGCAATAGCCTGGTTGACCAGAAATTCAGCAAAGAAATCTGGCCTCAGACTGGGCTTCGAGAACAGATCTCTTGAAGCATGTCACCGGTATATCATATAGAGAGAGACAGGGAAGTGAAGTACATGTAAAGACAATTTTTCCTGTCTGTCTGGGTCTGCCTGTCTCTCTCACGATTATATTTCCCCATTCAGAAGGTCCACTAACGAAGGATAAACGTTAGTGTTATCTAGCAGATGAAAAAGCTCGAATAGCCTTACGCTGTTCAGGTTTCATTTACTTTTCAAAGAATTATTTGTCTCTTTATCTCTCAATAAATCTCTGATGGAATGGTCCTATCTCTCTCTATCAATATATCTCTACCACTATATCTCTGACTTTCTCTTAATCACCGTCTTGGCATCTCTATCTCAATACCTCATACTGTATACACTATCCTCATCTACCGCATCTCTCTCTAGACATTTTCAATTACTCCCTTGCTTAAATACCCCTGGTTCTGTCTCTCCAAATCTCTCACTACACCTATGATTATAGCCATTGAACCACATATTTCCGTTCATCCATTTTATATATATGTAACTCTACCTTTCTATGTCTATATCTATACCCGTGTTTCTTTTTTCCCTTTGCCCTTTGTCGACAGCAGATACACTGAATAAATGACTAAAATTTAGGTGCAATTCAGTTTCACAGCAAATATATCAGGCAACTGTCTCTTTTGTAACAGTGTTGCCGTTGTGTTGGTTATCCTTTTCTAGTACTTTAGGAAGAATTGTGACGAAGGAAATGTCCGAGGAGGGGGAGGAGGAAGAGGAAAAAGAGGAGGAAAAAAGTGGATGTGCAATTGGAGCAAGAGGTTGAGGAAGAGGTGGCAGATGAGAAGTTGGAGATGGAATTAAGGGATTAGGTTGAGGAGGAAACGGAAGTGGAAGAAATAAATGAAGAGTGGGAGGAGAGGTGGAGGGGAAGGAGCAGGATGAGGAAGGGTAAGGGTAGTATTAGGAATAGCTTTCATACCCGAGAAAATACTCAGCCTAAGCAACATAGATGACTAGGACAGTTGTTCGGTTTTCTATTTTAGCTTATCGAGTGTACGAGTGTAATTAAGAAAAAATTAATAAATAAAACAGGGATAAAAGTAAAATCTGCGTACGTATACCGAGATACGTACGCCTCAGTGTATATACATAGTGAAATATATATATATATATATATATATATATATATATATATATATATATATATGCAAGACAACCACTATGAAAAAAATAGAGGAATTCCAAGCGCTTTCGTGACAACTCACATTATCAAGGAACTATAAAAGGAAACATGACAAGAGGGCTTATATAAGGGGCAAGACTACACCTATATATATATATATATATATATATATATATATATATATATATATATATATATATATATATATATATAGTATATATGGGAAAGCGAGAGTATTCGAAACTGGTTACCAAAATTTTCATATATCGTTTTACTTGTTACATTTTTCGTCTCGCTTTTCTTCTCCTAAGATAATTTACAAATGCAGAAATCCTTGGATAAGTATTATTTTTACACAGTTGAATTCACAAGGTAAAAGCTCTTATGCATCCTCGATGCAACCTGCAATAGTTACCTCGCAATCAGGTCCGTATTTACTGCTAGCAGAGAGGGGGCAGCAGATGTAAGGAGACTTGTCCACACGTTTCGCTCCTCTTGATAATCGAACCAGGGTCTATTATAGAATTAATTGACGCAGGAGACTGAAGTTTAGACACGAAAGCCTCATTCAGTTCCTGAATTACTCAGGAACATGGACAATGAAATCATGGCTTGAAGATAGACATGGGAAGAGGTGAGAGGGAAATGCATTAGTCTCCATTCTAGCAAAGATATACATATGGAGTCTCTCAGCTCATACATCTATCATGCACGGAGAAGTGACAATCAGACCACTGAAAATAAAGAGAAAATTGCAGTGGGGAATTCTTCTTCTTCCTGCCATTGTAGTCTTAAGTTAGGCTTAAGCTTGTCCGAGATGCTCTGCGTAACTATGGGCTTTATACATGTACGTACAACTAAATGTCACTCATCTTTGTACATTGTATTATATTGAAATAAAGTTATTATTATTATTTTTATTATTATGAAGGGGTTCTTTTGAAGAGGTTGCCTGGGTTCAGTGAAGGGATACAGACACTAATCAAATTTACTCTTCATGGGAAGTCCCCTGGCACTGATGAAAAAAAATTGGGATGGATTGTGAAGGACCTGCCTGGTATGGGCCAACAAGCTTGCTGCATTGTTTATTCTTTCTTATATTCTTATTTGGGGCTACATTTCGATTTCTTGGAATTGCCTCCTATTTTCCCAGACACTGCATAACCCTTATGAATTTAGCGTTTGTACGTGAATGTAATAATATAAGACTGAAGATCAGTATATAGGAAAAAATAATCGTAGAGATCTTCAAAAATCAACTTCTCTAAATTATAACAAAGTAATCCTCATTTTCGAAAAAAATCGCCAATGTTACATTATTGTTTTAAAGAAAATCTTTCAGTTTACGTAAAAACACAGAAAAATAGCCAAGACTAAAGAAAAAAATACAATGTTATTTAAAAGTCCGTCCTGCAGGGCAGACAAGCAGTGTAGTTACGTCCATTTCAATTACCTCTATGCTCCAATTAGCTAAAATAGGGTCGAATTAACCCTACTATATCGCTCATCCCGACGAACAAATTGGGATCCAGATTCAGGCTGGTTCTAGCGAGTCTGGGCCATCGTCCATCAAGCGATATTATACACCATTTAATATATTATCTATGGTCTAAGAGCGTTTTCCAGCTAAATATTAGCTGGCTCCTCCTTGCCTCATGACTCTGGCCTCATGCCACTATTTTAGTCTCGAGGACTCGTCATTTTAGTCACTGACAGTCCTCGAGAGACAGTCCTCGAGAGACAGTCCTCGAGTCACCACGGAGAGACTGATGCCTCAGAGTTACCTCTATTTTTTCTGCTGTCTCAGTGATAGAGAACAAACTTTCATTATCGACGTTTCGCTCTAAGTAGTTTACGACTAGATAAAGGTATGCTCAGAGCGACAGTCTATAATAAGGATCCTTAATGCCGGAGAGGGGCTCTTGATTCAACCAGTTGGACCTGACTTTCAGTTTCGTACCTAATTTTCTCCCAATCCTCTCTGGAGCTGTATAACCCCGACAGGTTTAGCGCTCCTTTATGAATGTAATAACGCAATAATACAGAGGTTTACTGTGAATTAAATGTTTATCCATGTTTCCTTCACCTCTTCGAGTTTTTCTTCTTCTTTCTTGGAGTTTCCCCACCTTTTCTTTGTACGAATTTGTTGGAATTTTCTTCTCTTCTTTATTAGAATTTCCAAGACCTTTTTTTTTTTGGTTTGAATTTCTTCCACTTTTTTTTTTCTGTTGGAGAGTCGTCAATTTTTTCTTCGTTGTTGTTGTTCCTTGTCTTTCCTTTCCTAATATAGCAAAGTAGAGAGCAGGCTTATTTCATCCTTGATATTCTTTAGTTTTCGTAGTTCGCTGGCTGTGTGAAGGCAGCAGGCACTGCTTTAGTGTCCTCTCTCCTGTTCGCTGGCTGTGTGAAGGCAGAAAGCACTTCTGTAAAGTCGTCTCTCCTGTTCGCTGGCTGTGTGAAGGCAGCAAGCACTTCTGTAATGTCCTCTCCTGCTCGCTGGCTGTGTGAGGGCAGCAGGCACTGCATTAGTGTCCTCTCTCGTGCTCGCTGGCTGTGTGAAGGCATCAGTTCCCCGCTTTAATGCCCCTTGTACGGTTCGGTGGATGTTAAGCAATGCACACTAAACCATGGGCTGTAAAATACTATATACACCTGGGGATTTGGATATCTCATTGAATACATACAGCGGTGTACATATTAAGGAAATTCAAATATAGATATAAACACAGCGTAGAAAGAGGCTGTATATTTCGATCTCCTTCTGAGATCTTCTTCGGACGGCGATCGAAACAGTCTTTTTTTTACACTGCGTGGCATGCTAAGAGTATGTCACATTTTATTCGGCGTATGTTACATACGCATGTAGGCTGCCTCCCGACCAACGAACCAGGTGCTAAGGGTTTAACGATCAGGGGGCCCCATGTTATACCAGTACCTTGGTTCCACCAGCCAATCACACGGAAGCCTACCAAAGCTGTGAAGCGATGTGGTACACTCGTGAAACAGTTTTGACAAATTTTCCTTCACTGTTGGTTGCTACTGTTCTCACCGTGTCTTGTGCTTGCATTTTCCTCATTGTACATAGCTGTAAATACTGTCCATAGGCTATTGCTCGTTCCTAAGTGGTTATCGTACAACGGCAAGGTGTGCAGGCCAGAGTCTACACCTGTGTTCTTAATACTGTTTCTGTCTCCTTGTGAGTTTCCTCAGTTCATCACTAAGTGTCCCCTTCACAATGATGCTTCATCATAGAGAGGTGAGTTTATCTCGGTATAATCCGAGCGGTATTTCTCAGAGTATAACCAGAGAGGTTTAAATTCCTCCAAAAATACCACCGAGAGGTTAGCATTTCCCGACTCATACACCGAGATGTATCTCTCTGAGTATACCGTGAGAAGTATATCAGTCTTACAAAAGGTGAGTATCCCTCTGTGTATTTACACTGAGTGCTTTGTTTAAAACACAGGATGCACAAGATTTTATTAACGTTTCGTTGGGAGAATGTCTCATAAATGTAAGTGAACGCCTCTTCGAGGACAGTCGGGCTGGAAATCTTGAATGCACTTAAGTAGAAACCGATGATCGTCTCTCACTTGGTTCATCTGTCATGGTGTCAATAATAATGCTACAAATCGTATCTGTAGGGATCCTATAACCTTGAGGGGGCAGCCTATCTCCGTCCCTGTAGAGTTGGACATCGAAGAAGGGAAGTTGACTGTCTTTCTTTTTCTCCTCCACAATAAACTTAATGGAAGGTTCAGCAGAGCTGAGTTTGAGAAGAGAGATCGTCTCGAACCGTCTGCGTGCAATGACCAAAACATATTCTACATAAAGTAACCATGTTACACCCCCATCATAAAGTTGTGCAAACTAAGACAACTCGTTCCACTCACGCGGCTCTATACTACAGCTCTGCTCTCCAAGCTTGACTCTGTTCTCTGTAACTTTCTGTTAAGTCCACTGTGTAGGTGGAACAAGATGAACACCTTCACTTCCTCACTGACCTTCCCAGCTGTTTTTGTTTTTCACCACAATTCTCATAATCGCTTTATGAAGTTTAATGAGGCCGGACTTGTCAACAGTGAAGACGACCTGCATAGACGGTGATGTCTGAAATCTGAAGTTATTACACTCACTAACAATCTCTCCCAAAATACTGGATGCTTCAGTATTACAAAAGTGTTGGCTAAATTCATTATACCCTACCTAAACACTGCAATTAGATTAGTGTCATTGTTCCTTAAAACCAGACCCTACCCACTTTTACCCTGTTTATTTTTCTCTGCATTTAATTGAAAAGGCATTTCCTCAGAGTAAATGTCTCACTACACATCCTAATACTACACATGTGTTTTATTTGCACATAGGAGCACTGCATCAGACCTACTGGTCAACGTTCGGTTAAAAATATCTAATCAAGGGTCGATAACTATCCATGAAAGAGAATGTGTGCTAGAATTTGGCTAAGTTTAATTGGTGTTTTTGTACTAATAAACACTGCTTTAAAACATCTAGTTCTGTTAACGATTAGTTGGTCTCCTTGTCATGCTGTGAGACGAGTATTTGTCTCTGTAACTGACAGATTCGTTGTTGGTGTTGAGTTCTGCAGTCATATAGATGTTCTCGTATTCTGGTATTCAGTTGGCGAGAATTCCAGTATATCAGAATACATTCTCAGCACAGGAAATGGAGTCGATGCCAGCAGTGATGCTATTCTAACTGTTGTTTCATGGTCGTGTGGTTTTTGAAGTGACTGAGGCATTAGTGCCACTTTCCCTTGTCTTTGTGACTATATCAGCAGTGTTTCCTGTGGGAAGCATCAACAGACATTAGTATACAAAGCACCACTGAATAAAGCAAACGCGCACTTAGCTCTACCTAAGGTTTAACGAACACTTAAAATGAACAGTTACCGATCTGTGGTTAAGCAACATTTCAAAATCAAACGCTTATCAGTAATTCTGTTTAGTTTTAATATTTAATAATAACCCGTGTGGGTCATTTAGCGCCCGATCTCTGACCAGTCAGGCTGTTGGTAATTGCCACTTTGATCAGTCTACCTGCTCTGAATTGCTCCTCCACTCGCCCCCACCGACCTATGATTTTCACACTTCATCGATTCCTCCTCAGGCGACCTACAAGAAACCTAAAGAAGAAACTTCACCTCCACTCACTACTATCACTCCCAGGAGTATTTATCCGTGTTAGTGCAATGTTCGATACAAATCTACACACAACTACACTTTATCCTAGCACAATACTGTTCTGCAACTTGTGTGTTTACCTTAATACATCCGATGGTTTCTAGTTGTCTAGGGAGAGAGAGAGAGTGAGAGAGGGAGGAAGGGAGGGAGGGTGGGAGGGAGAGAGGGAGAGAGACTAATGTAACTCTGACCATCACAGACTATAACTAGAGTTTATGATTGTTCTCATATTGGTATTTATTGGTTATCGAGAAATCTGGGAATGTGTTGGTAAAATGTAGAGGGTGTGTGGGAGAAATGGAGGGAGTGTGGGAGGGGTGGAGGGTGTGTGGGAGAAATGGAGGGAGTGTGGGAGGGGTGGAGGGTGTGTGGGAGAAATGGAGGGAGTGTGGGAGGGGTGGAAGGTGTGTGGGAGAAATGGAGGGAGTGTGGGAGGGGTGGAGGGTGTCGAGGAGAAATGGAGGGAGTGTGGCAGGGGTAGAGGGTGTGTGGGAGGCGTTACATGCAGTTTGCACAGAGAAGATCTATATAGAAATAAAATCACAGGGAGAGAGAGAGAGAGAGAGAGAGAGAGAGAGAGAGAGAGAGAGAGAGAGAGAGAGAGAGAGAGACAGACAGACAGACAGACAGAGACAGTGTGTGTGTGTGAGAGAACTTTCGAAGCATTAATATCAAATTTGAAGGTTCCAATTTTGCCGTGGGTGTATAACGTAAATTGTGCGACGTCATAAAGTGGGGTCCAGGTCTACGTAATTACTTTTTAAGAGAATAATTAAGTTAATTGCATGACGTAATGTTGACTCGTGTTGTTGTGGTAGCCAAATGGGTTATTAGTCTCTCTCTCTCTCTCTCTCTCTCTCTCTCTCTCTCTCTCTCTCTCTCTCTCTCTCTCTCTCTCAGCGCAAAACACTAACACAATATTGACTCTCTAATGCACTTTTCAGATCACACCATGAATAACCTGCCAACCTCTGGTCCCCAAATTACACGAACGACGAAGAGGGGCACAGAGGAGGTCAACTCAACTCTTGCTGTCATTAAGAACATATAAAGAAAGATCTACTGTATTAAACCTGTACTCTCACAGGTAATGGAGACTTCGTAGAGGATCTTATGCAAACTATAGATACTGTTTACATTAGCTACACTCAAATACTAACTAAATGAAATTATTCGGTGTGAGTGCGCGCGCGCGCGTGTGTGTGTGTATGTGTATGTATGTGTGTGTGTGTGTGTGTGTGTGTGTCTCTCTCTCTCTCTCTCTCTCTCTCTCTCTCTCTCTCTGACACTACGATATATCTGAAATAATTTGGTACTCTCAAAGACTAAGAAATATTTAGTGCATTGGTACTCTCAGACATTACGAAATACTTCAAGCAAAAAAGCGAGCTGTCCAACAATATATTTTTTTTTAGCAACGTTATAGATCACTTAAACAGACTTGTCACCACTGAAGTTGTAAGTGCAAAATCAATATTGTCATTTACGAACCAGCTGGGCAAGCACTTTGCAAATATCGGATTCAACTAGATTCTATTCGGGGGTTGCCTGTGGTTACCAGAATCCTGACGTAGTATAGAAACTACCTCAGGAAGCTGAACTGACAATGAGGAACCCAGAACATAACAGTAGTATAACAGACGCAGTGGAAGTCGTAGTAGTAAATAATAATAATAATAATAATAAATAATAATAAATGTTGTGGTGGTTGTCGTAGTGGCAGGTCTATTAGAAGAAATCAAACTATTTCACATATCTAGGTAGAATGCTAGGAAGCTAGATTGTAGCCCTGATAGGAATAGTAGCCTGATAGGAATAATAAGGTAATCGTATTATTTTTTTCTCTCTCTCCCTTTCTTTCTAATTGCTATGAAGTATAAATGTAAATTAGCTTTACAATGAACATATTATCGGTGTTTTTTATTTACTGAGATTGGATCACAGCTTAACTTTAACTGAAAACATGTCTAGACATGAATGAGAGAGAGAGAGAGAGAGAGAGAGAGAGAGAGAGAGAGAGAGAGAGAGAGAGAGAAGTGGAAGAACCATGCAGGGGTAATCTTGCCCTCCATTAGTCAGAGATGGTGAGGAGGTCTTGGAGTGGACCTGCTCCTGACATATTGGATTTTCCACTGAGGCGAAGGTTTCCACTCCCTAACTCCATCGTAAGAGAAGGAAATGGAGGTAGAAGGGAGGAAAGTGGAGTTAGGGTGGGAAATGGAGATAGGATGGTGGGAAGTGGAGTATTGGGGACGAGAAGGGATGCAGGAATATACCAAAGTATCGGTATCGGCGGGTATCGTTCATTTTTTTACGATTTCAGTGAAAAAGTTGCTGATATCAGCCGATGTTTTCTGAAATATTAATTAGTATATGTGTGCTTAAAAATATCAACATTAACTCTCCGCCTCACGATTGTGAGAGTTACACTCACACACACACACGCACACACACACACGCACACACACCACACACACACGAGCTATGACTCGACCCCTGCAACCACAACTAGATGAGTACACACGAGTTATGAATCGACCCCTGCAACAACAATTAGGTGAGTGTGTGTATAATAAATAGGAGCTAGGAAGTTGTAATTACCTGGAGTATACCTGGAGAGAGTTTCGGGGGTCAACGCCCCCGCGGCCCGGTCTGAGACCAGGCCTAGTGGTGGATCAGGGTCTGATTAACCAGGCTGTTACTGCTGGCCGCACGCAAACTGACGTACGAACCACAGCCCGGCTGATCAGGTACTGACTTTAGGTGCCTGGGAAGTAGAGCTAGGAAGATGGAAGTGGAGTTAGTGAGAGGGAAGTGAAGGTAGTATGAGGAAAGTGATGTTTCATAAAGGAAAGGGGATTTAGGAAGGATGGAAAATGAATTAGGAGGGAGAGGAGGGATGTTGATAGTGAAGGATGGAAAAGCGGTTCGAAACCTGGGATAGAAAGGCGTCGAGTTAGTTGGAGGGAAGTGAAGTCTGAGCGAGGCTAGGTGGGTGTGGAACACCGTGTCAGCGGAATAAAGAGTGGGGATAGTAAAGGAAGGGAAGGTAATGCCAAAGAAAGCAGAACTGAAATACAGGTAAATTCAAGCCAGAGAAGAAAAATAAAGGCTTTCAAAGCCAAGGGAAAGCCGATTGATATGTCAATTATTCACACACTAATATTTTTTTCAAGAGACAAATGACACTCGGAACATTCCTCCAGAGTTCCAAAGCACTCACAGAGTTTCTTGTGAGTTCCAAAGCACTCACAGAGTTTCTTGTGAGTTCCAAAGCACTCACAGAGTTTCTTGTGAGTTCCAAAGCACTCACAGAGTTTCTTGTGAGTTCCAAAGTGTTCACATTTCATGTTCGCTCACGTGTCTTTCTCAACCAATTTGTCGGTATATATTACCAAGGTTTATACCGTTGTGAGTTGCAGAGTATTCTCATCGTATGAGTTACAAAGTCAACACCAAATAAAAGAAATCTATACTTTTGTCAAGCTCGTCCTCGAGATGGGCATTTTAATGAGATAACAGACAGGAACACCAAAATACAAGCTAAAATATCTCTTCGCAGTGGAAGGAAAGAGAAACAAGTATATTTGGTAGGTGGGAGGAAATGAATTCTAGTAGGAAAGATGAGGTAAAGAGAGTGGAGGAAATAATTGGGCTTTATTACTCCGCGTTAATTATTTTGTTTATGTAGTTTTGCAAGAGGGTGGCTTTACATCCACTCGTAATCATTTCTTCTGCAGGTTTGCATGGGGCCCATTCTAACCTTCCTAATGTGAATAGAAATGGTAGGGTAGAGTGAATAAAGCGCTGGGCTGCTAGTTTTAAGACTGGCTGTCTTGTGTTCCAACCCCCCACCTGTTCTTTGAGTTGTTTACTCTCCCGTTATTATGATTTCACCAATCACAAAGTTTGTTCTTTCAAGCTGTGACTTTTCATTTATCCTGGTGGGTTACGCATGTCTTGTTA
Organism: Cherax destructor; assembly: GCA_009830355.1. Taxonomy (NCBI): domain Eukaryota; kingdom Metazoa; phylum Arthropoda; class Malacostraca; order Decapoda; family Parastacidae; genus Cherax; species Cherax destructor. The sequence goes on from WNWK01002928.1 coordinate 125,270, forward strand.
GTGTTATATGTGTGTACCCAGTATATATATACGTTGCTGAATCCTTGAGAATATGTGATCTTTATCCGACGTGATCTTTATCCCGACATTATCTTTACAATATATGGTGTAGACGGCTGCATTAACATCTCTGTTGATGCGAATGATTTCTCTGTAGATGTCTTAAAAAGCTTTAGTTAACTGCTTAGTGACCCCCAGGGCTGCTTGGTATGACTGAACGCAAGATTTTCTCTGACACTGTTGAGTTCTGGAGGAATGGTTGGCCATCAGTTTCACTCCATTTCCTAATAACTCTAAATTGTAATTACAAACAGAAACACACACACACACACACACACACGTGTACACACACACACACACACACACAAAGTATTGAGTTGGAGAAAATTATTTGATTATGGTGCTGTGCCTGGGAACACCTGCTTGAAGTAAGTTGAGCCAGGGAAGGGAACAACACATTAAGGAAGGCGTTGAGGCAAGATAATTGGTGTTTCGCAGGTGTGTGGAAGGTCTCCAGGTGAAGATTATCTCCGATTATTCCCAAGAACTGTCCAAGGTGTGTGTGATCAGTGTGTGGTTGTTATTGTTTAATGTAATAATGGGAAAGCTCTGAAATCATAGGTGGTGGTAAAACGCCTTGGCATGGGAGGCAGTCAGGTTTGATTTGGCAAAAGGAAGGTCAGCTCCTATTTCTTTGATCAAGAGCCCTTTAATATCAAGGCTCATACGTTCGAAAGATCAGTGTTTGATTTTAAGAGGCAAAAACTTCTGCTTCTTCCACTCTTTCCTGCTCCATTGGATTGTAGTTACCCCTCTCCTTCCTTGGATCAACCATAAGTATCTCCTATTCCCCAGGCTCTGTATGACCCCAACGGATTTAGAGCTTACCTATAAATATGTAAAAAAAAACTTCCTCCTCATCTTTAATATATCTCTTGTTTTCAGACTTCTTGGATATTTTTTTTTTTTTTTTTGAGAATGTCAAAGTTGTTCTACATGTTCCTGTCAGTTGCGAGAATTATACTTTAGTTTACCCTTTATGCCACCAAGAAAAGAGAAACTGCATTTTCTCTTCTTTTTCCTCTCTTTCTTTTACAGCGCTCGCTTTCTTTTCCTCTCTCTTGCAGTCTTTACATTTTTTTCTCTCTCATTCTTCTCCCTTTTCTGTCTCTAATGCCTGACTCCAGCGATACTAATGTGCCTTTTTTCTCTTTCGTCTCCATTTACTGACCTTTCTCTCGTCTCCATTTACTGACCTTTCTCTCGTCTCCATTTACTGACCTTTCTCTCGTCTCCATTTACTGACCTTTCTCTCGTCTCCATTTACTGACCTCTCTCTCGTCTCCATTTACTGACCTCTCTTTCGTCTCCATTTACTGACCTTTCTTTCGTCTGTATGCCACTGGAAGCACCTTTCTTTTTCATTTGATTGCAGTAACCCTTCACTTACCTCTCTCCCACTGGATAACTGATATAATCTGCAGAAAACTATACCACTGGAAAGAATCATTCAAAAACAATTAACCATTGCAAGAACTTAGATTCATTTTATTTTCAGTCTATCACTTCATAGCTAAACATCCTTCGTTTCACTTGGATATCTTTACTGTCGAGACGTTTCGCTAACCTGTGATTTTCATCAGTCCAATATACAGAATAATATTGGAGACGGTGGAAGTTTAAAAGGAGGTGTTCAGTCCCACATTGTTGATAAATCTTGAGTAGGTGAAGACGGTGTCATAATTGGGAGGAATCCTCCAGTGGGAGTAGTGGACGACGCTGTCTTCGCTTCTGCGTTCTGGATACAAATCTCCAACCAAGGGCCCCTCAAGGAAGGTTCCTTGATGGTGTGGGGCTCTTGATCTAGGGAATTGGATCTGTGCTCCGGTTCCCTGAATTAAGCATGAATACCTTCCACATTCCCCCCCACAGGAGCTACATAATCCTACGGGTTTAGCTCTCCCCCTTAATTATAATAATAATAGTCCAACCAAGGGCATCAACAATGTTGGATTGAACACCTCGTTTCAGTGCTGAGGGACTGATCACCTCAAACTACTACTTCACTTTTTCCATCGTCTCCAACAGGTCCATCTTAGTGAGGGACTATTCACTTCAGACTATTACTTTAGGCTTTCCGCCGTCTCCAGTATTATCCTCCTTATTGGTTGATAAAGTCACTGCTTGGGGAAACCTCTCTACAGTAAAGATACCCAAGTGTTCCACATGTGTTTATTTCATTTACTCATTGGTTTAGTAAACCTCTTTTCCTGACCCCCACTCAGCGTTCAATTCTCGGTATTCTCGGTATTCTCTCTCTCTCTCTCTCTCTCTCTCTCTCTCTCTCTCTCTCTCTCTCTCTCTCTCTCTCTCTCTCTCTCTCAGAACAGAATGATAGGTTTCACAGTCAGAAACTGCGAGCACAAAACACCAGACACAATATTCACTCTTCATAATTCACATGTTAAATCGTGTCCTAAATATACCGACAAATTTTTGTCTATAAACTGCAATAACAGACGAAGAGCATACAGAGCTGCTAAACAAGTACCATCACTCAGTAACAAACATACTGAATAGCCTTGAATCACTTGATTGTGAAGAACTAATTGAACTTCTGAATGAGTCCATAACTCGAAGCAGTAGAATGAAACTACGAGACAGATGTAACACGAACATATACAATTTTTTCTCTTTTGCAAATAAAATTATAGCTGAATGGAATAAATTACCCACATATATAGTAGATGCAAAGTCAATGCAGTCACTTTAAAAGTATAGAATTTAACTAATACACTGTGCCCGAGTGAGAGGAGTTGTCAGAGCCTTTAAAACTACTTATTCAGTATAAATCTATCAGTCAAAAATGCTTTAAATTCCATGCCATTTTTCCATTATGGTATGGTATAACTTTATCCCAGTTTTCATGCCGGAGGGAATGAAGAGAGCGCCTTCTGCTTCTCCATCCTTGGCTCGTACACACACCTAGAAAATACACGATAGTTCGAAATCTAGGGAGAAGCAGATAGTTCTTTTCAGTCTCGGAGTGGGCTTCCAAGTCCTCCACTATTTGTTTTCCAATGTCTTTCCATGATTCTCTCTCTCTCTCTCTCTCTCTCTCTCTCTCTCTCTCTCTCTCTCTCTCTCTCTCTCTCTCTCTCTCTCTCCACACATTTTAGAAACAACTCTTGTATTCCAGAGGCAGTATGTTCGGCCAATGAGTTGGTCTTCACGTAATTCAGAGTCGATTCTGTATTACTAATTCCTGGCCCGTTCCTGTATTCCCGATTCCCGGCCCGTTCCTGTATTCCCGATTCCCGGCCAATTCGCGAATTCCTAATGAAGTGAAGACGGTCTCAGAATCGCTGAAGACTCTTCCCTTTGATCCTCTGCTTTTGCTGGATTTCGGGCAAGTGGGCGATCGTTCTGCGATTGGTCAACGAGGAGTGTATTTATTTTTATTTAGTCCTTTGCAGCGCGGAAGAAAAATTGGTGATTTTTTCCTAGTGATGAAAGGAAGCGAGCGAGAGAGAGAGAGAGAGAGAGAGAGAAGAGAGAGAGAGAGAGAGAGAGAGAGAGAGAGAGAGAGAGAGAGAGAGAGAGCATATTCAATATGAATAGCTGTTGATCGTTTGGTCTTTATAGAGATTAGCTCCCTATAAGGGTTAGATTACAGTACAGGTATTGCTATATCTGTCTCAAAAAAATAAAATTAAAAATCTCTCTTCTCTCCACTTTTTTCTGGCCTCCACCCATTGGTCTCAGCTTCTAGCCTTAAATCAGATGACTTCAACCACTTAGTTCCTCATCATACCTACTTGTCATTCAATGCGTGAAATTAGCCGCTCCAGTACCTCGTTTGTTAGTTTATTTTTCTTCTCAACCTTCATACTAGAAGAGGCTTTTTTTTAGAGCCTCTTTGACAAACCTGTTTGTTCAACGTCTATTGGAGAACGATCGTCTTTGTCGCTTAGTAATTAATCAGTGGTTAGTCAGTGTAGGCTGGGTCTTTGAAGATAGATCTTACACATTGGGCTGTAACAAGTCCCTTAGAGTTATAAATTAGCCATCTGTGCATAGGCCATTGATGCTCACTTTAAGAGATAAGTTAGGTGTGATGTCTATTTCAAGATCTTTTTTTTATTCATCCAATAACCAAAGTTTTTTTTTTTTATCTTAGGTGATACGCTACCACGCATCTCTTTACAAAATTCCGGGTTCATTACTTCGCTGTCCGGAGTAAGACTCGTCTTCATCGTGGTTTAGCGCTTCTTTTGATAATAATAATAATAATTAGGCAATCTACAGGTTTTAAATGATCTCATCTACGGTAATTTTTTGGCGTCAAATCTTAGTTTTTTTTTTTTTTTTTTTGCTGTGGCATTTACTGTTTTTCATGTTCTTTTTTTTGTAATTAGTATTTTGATATGAATTTGTTCCAAATTTCGACTACGTTTTCTGCATCAGTTAGTTGACCGATCCAATTAACGGCGCTGATATCTCTGCGTATCTTATCAAACTTTGCTGCTTTGTAATTAGGAATCAATGAGAGAGAGAGAGAGAGAGAGAGAGAGAGAGAGAGAGAGAGAGAGAGAGAGAGAGAGAGGATAGAGAAAGAGAGAGAGAAATAGGAGCAGTAATAGCTGTGATAGTAGTAATACTTTGTTGTTGTTGTAGTAGTCATAGTAATACAGCACATTCATGGAAAGAGCTAAAACTGCAAGGGGTCATACAGTACCTAAGGACTGGAAGGCTATCAGATTTTATCCAAGATAAAGAAAATAGTTTTAATTCCTTGGATAAAGACCCCTTAATTAGGATTAGAGACACCATTGCCCTCCTTTACCCCACATTTCTCATTCCATGAAGGAAGCAGTGCGACTGCCATCTCTAAAGCATGAGTTCGCACCACCTATCGCTCAATTTGCGCCTGACTTATTTCAAGACACATACACAAGAACTTTAAAGGACAAAGAGCACAATACCGTGATTGGAACAATACGCAAATAACCCGCACATATTGGAAAGAAACTTTAAACGATTTTCCGTGGTGCAAGTCGGACAGAAACATCTTCATACGTTTCTATGTGCAAGTTATTTGTGTACGCAAGACCTTTATTTTGATGAAGCTCTACACTGAGCGAAACGTTGTCCCAACAACAAAATTTATGCTACAGCTTGTGCCTTATGTCTTCACACTTATTTGCAACACACCGGTTCATGCTGCCTGTGACCTGGAAGGCCCGTGTACCACAGCATGCGAGTGTGACACGGATTAACCCTCCGTCTGTCGCCGTAATAAGAGTGAGGCATCATCCCCCGGTCCTTCCTTGGGGGAAGACGCTCGCCTTCTGATCCAATCTCACACAAGTGCATGTCTCACGTCGAAACCATTGCCTCGTGAATTAGAAGGAGAGTCTGTCACCAGTCTTCAGTGCGGACGGGAAGGGACGGGGGGTAAGGGGATCTCGCGTGCTTTCTTTTCTTGGGTGATGTGAGTTTGCCAGCGCTCGGGTCTCGTATCGAATCACACCGACAGACGCTGGTGGGTTGCTCTTCGCCAAGGTAATAAGCTCAGTCAATCAAGTATATTCTCGGAGTCAGCATGGTGGGTGGGAGGCGAGGAGGAGGAAGAAGAGGAGGATAAGGAATAAGAGGAAGACATGGAGGACAAAAAGAAGTGGAAATGAAGAAGAGAAAGAGGTAGTGAAAGACTAGTAGGAGAAGGAAATGAAAATGTAGTAGGAAGAGGAGGAGACGGTGAAGGAAGAGGACGTGGAGTAAGAGGATAAACGAATAGAGGATGTGAAGGAGGAGAGAAAGGAATGAGCACTGGAAGAATATCAGTTAGAAAAATTAGAGAAAGAGGTGAAAACGAAATGAGAGGCGATGGAGGAGGGGGAAATGAAGCATAGGAAATAAGAGGGACATGAAGGCGGAAGAGAAAGTAGAATAGAAGGAAGAAAAAAGTAAAGGAGAAAGAGTAGAAGAGCGTAAAGCAAGAAGAGGAATTGGATGAAAGGAAAAAAAAATTTTGAGAGAGGAAGGAAGAGGATGCAAAAACATATTAATGTGAAGGAAGTCGTAATATCTGACATTGGTGGGAAAGAGGGTGGGGAAGGGGGGAAAGGGGGTGAAATTCGATAATTGAGTTGTCAAGAAGAAGTAAGGCAAACTTGAATACGAACTGCACATTATTACGGGATCTTGTAATTTGCTGTGTGTTGGGAAACTGGGGAAGAGGACAGTAAAGGTGATAAAATGTGGAGAGAGAGAGAGAGAGAGAGAGGAAAGATAGAAAAGGGGAGAAGGTAGTTAGAAAGATGAGAATATACCACTAGAATATATCACTACTGCATATTTTATTTTTTTATTTTGCGAGTGTAGTAAAAAGCTGTTTTAACATTTCCCCTATTTGTGTGTGTGTGTGTGTGTGTGTGTGTGTGTGTGTGTGTGTGTGGAGAGAGAGAGAGAGAGAGAGAGAGAGAGAGAGAGAGAGAGAGAGAGAGAGAGCGACAAACAGGACTGGAAGACCAAAACTTGCTGCTATGAATATATGATTTTCGACACGCGTAAATTTCAGCCACTCGGGAAATTCATCATACCAAAACAAGGTAGAGAGAGAGAGAGAGAGAGAGAGAGAGAGAGAGAGAGAGAGAGAGAGAGAGATAAAGAAAATTAATCTTGCTAAGTAAAATCGTCCTCCAAGTCAGTTTTACTAATAACTTCAAGTCCATGGAAGTTTTCAGCCGTAAGATGGTTATTAAACTCAAATATCTTTACATTTTTAAATATCTTTCATCTCTAAACTTTACTTACAATTTAAATGACCCAACTAAATATTAAATAACTTTCTCACTTTGTCTGACTTTTTTGGGGGGTTTATCCCAGGTAATTTACACATGTTAAACTATGTATGATAACTGTACTTATGTCTACCTTCACCTAAATAGCGTGTAATATTAGTTTTATGGACGTTTTCCGCGAGTCTTAAAATATTTAATATTTTACGTAGAATTTGTTAAACGACCATTTTAAGTTTCGAAGTTGTTTACGTATAGAATAATACTACAATTACTATTACTACTACTACTAATAATAATGATATTATGTAGGTATTAATGGGGAAACGGAAATTCTTGATAACTTCGCAAGTATTCAAAGGATATACTGAGAGCAGCAGAGCATATATACTTGGAGGGATGTTTCTCTGTCTGCATTTATATGAGTTTTTTCTTAATTAGGAGCTAAAATATTGTTAACTGATGGTGGACAGGTGATATACCTGTCTTAGTTCTCTTCATACAACCTAACCAATCAACTAAACTTCGGTTGTCAAAAATCTACGTAAAATTATTGTCAATAGTTGGGTACGTTGCTGCATGTTCCTCATAGCCCAATTAACCTCACGCGTCTGTGTCGCCTGGAAACACGCACAGCCTCACTTTCTCGTGTTTTTGACATGACATTTAAAGACAAAAGGCTCTTTTCTCTAACAGCATTAAGTAGCAGTATATTCCTTATCAATATTCAGTAAAGCGTCGAATATATATATTTAATAGAGAGTTTTGTTTAATTCAAGTGTCCGGCAATATTGTTGGGTATGTGTGAATAATCTTGTCCCTCTTGTTTTTGTTCATAGGTTCGACTTTCCGGCATTAACAGGGATGTATATATGAATATAAGTAAAACTTGCGATTTTGGCTTAAATAGCAACGAACTTCTTGCCGAATAAGGCAAGCAAAAATTTGTGTATGAAATAATTTCGCAAAAATCATTCTGAATGTAACGAAAAAAATATATTTCATTGTGTTTGTTTATTAAATTATCGTAAACTTATAAAATATATTTATTTGGATTAGGCTAAAATTGCGCTTGTTATAATAAAGTTAGGTAACCTTCCTAAGGTTCTTTTGGTACAAAATCATTAATTTTTATATTTACATAAATTAAAAAAATATATCTTTAAATGTATAATAGAAAAATTTAGAAAGGACTTAATTTTAAATGAGTTCTTGCTAATTGACCAGTTTTACCTATGTCTTATTTACACAGACAGCGGTTTCTAGTCTACGGGACAGCGTTTGGCAAAGACTCTTGTCAGGATTTATTCTCCTGTTTCCTGACCAACAAAACACCACCACCACTGCATTCCAAAATATAAATGAATTTATAATATCTAACCTTATTACAGTAACATTGCGGTGGGTAAATGTTTATTTTTCTAAAGTTATTTATTCAGAACAACGTTGGTTATAACCACATTTTCTAATTTTATCACTTTGGTAAAGAGAAGCAAAATGAACTTGACCTAATTTACTATGCTAAAGTTACGAGGTCATGGCCATTTAGATGACATCAGTTCTTGAGTCTCTCACTAAGCTTTGCACTAAACACGCGTCTCTATTGCGACTTATTTGACATGAAAATTTGGAGTAAAATATCCTGCTTTCTAAAGTTCTGAAGAGGAAATATATTGGCATAATTTCCTTCATTGTTACTGGATTATGTTGTGAAGAAATAATATTTAATAGTAACAATGTAAGTATAGTTGCAACAAGACAGCAGTGAGGACCTGGCCGAAGGAACAGATGCCTCAACAGTAACAGGGAGGAGCAGGAACACCACCATTAGCTGCAGAAACAGAGACAATAGCAGTAAAGGCAGAAGCAGCAGTATAAACATCATCATCATCAACAGCTGCTGCAACAGTAGCACGAGCATCAACAGCTACAGCAGCAGCAAAAAAAAAAAAAACTCAAACACCATCATTGGAAGTAGCAGCAGCAGCAACAGCATAAGCAACAACTGCAGCACTATCAACATTACCAACAGCAGCAGCAGCAACAGCCGCAGCACTATCAACATTACCAACAGCAGCAGCAGCAACAGCCGCAGCACTATCAACATTACCAACAGCAGCAGCAGTGGTGGTGGCAAGGAGGATGAGCAAGGTCGTCTTGGGATCATGCAGTTCCTCTGACGACATTCCTCTAATTGGTTGCACAGCATCTTGGCCCCTTGTCAGCCCTGCTCTCTCCCTCCCTCTCTCTCTCTCTCTCTCTCTCTCTCTCTCTCTCTCTCTCTCTCTCTCTCTCTATGCGTATATGTGTGTGTCTCTCCCCCCTCCTCTCGTTCGTTCTCTTTTAGCAAGAAATGCAACCCAGAATGTTCAACCATCATCCCTTATATCCGGTTTATTAAGCACGACCCCATCGTTGGCGTACAGAGGTACGCACATAACACGCTCATCAATGCCAGAGGATGAGAGGAAAATGGGCTTACCCCCCTCATTCACAGAATTTCACTTGTATGAGAAAATGACGGGGAGAGATAGAGAGATAGAGAGAGGGGGAGAGAGCAAGCAAGCAAGCTCGCAAGGGAGCAATAACTAGAACTACCTATCTCACATTTGCCTCAGATACTGGACTTCAGCTCGTTCTAAAATTCAGTCAAATTGGAACCGAAAGCAAATTGTCAGGTTCCCGTTCGGAATTTCAGGTGTGTTGAAGTATTGCGTCGTGTGCACTGGGAGTGACACTCACAGCCAGAGTGATCAATACAGATACCAGTACCTAACCTCCACTCTGTTGACGAAATAAAAGGTAAATTGTAATACTTGTGATGATAAATGACTTTAATCATTATTATATATTCAATCTTTGTAGCAAAATATTAATGATAATTATTAATCCACCCCTCTTGTAAATTCTTAATATATAGCTTCCTAGGTTAAGCCGAATGTAAAAAAAAAATACTCGGTTTGAAACTCTCTGCTTTAAACTTCATTGTAATCTCCCTGTTTAAGACTCCCTATTTAAAACTTCATCTTTAAAATTTCCCGTATAAAATTCCCTGATTAAAACTCCCTGTTTAAATCTCCCTGTTATAAACTCTTTAAAACCCAATTTAAAACTTCCTGTTTCAAAGTCCATTTTTTAAACCCTATTCTAACCTCCCTGTATTGCTACAAAGGCAGTTCCCATAAGCTGTCTTCATATAAGCAATTAAACAAAGAAAAGAGAGAACCTACCGATGTTTGGGAAATATTTAAAATTTGGGAGAGGGCCAGGACATCAGAATGATAATATGGATGATAATGAGGAAAACGTCACACAGGCGGAATATAAATTAATTCATTAGTACTGTCCACTGCCGCATAAAATATATTTTTGTTTATATATATATATATATATATATATATATATATATATATATATATATATATATAAAGATTTAACAGATAATCAAGCCACAACCACTCATTATAATAACAATAATAATAATGGTAATCCTTATTTCAACTAGTACATAATACAACTGAGCTGATCAGCGCGCTCGCACACACACACACACACACACACTACAAATATTGTCAACACAGTATCTTGCATTGTCTCATAGTTTATGCAGATCAAAGAAAGTTGCTCAAAGCATACTTGAGTGTCACACACAAATCCTAACACACTGAAGCGGACTTTGAGCGACTTTGATCTACAGAGACTATGAGACGATAGAAGATACGATGTTTGCCATATATGTATTGTGTTTGTAAGTGTGTGTGTGTGTGTGTGTGTGTGTGTGTGTGTGTGTGTGTGTGTGTGTGTGTGTGTGTGTGTGTGTGTGTGTGTGTGTGTGTGCGCGTGTACACTCGCCTATTTGTGGTTGCAGGGGTCGAGTCATAGCTTCTGGCCTCGCCTCTTCACTGATTGCTACTAGGTCCTCTCTCTCCCTGCTCCATGTGTGTGTGTGTACTCACCTAATTGTACTCACCTAATTGTGGTTGCAGGGGTCGAGACTCAGCTCCTGGCCCCGCCTCTTCGTTGCCCGCTACTGGGTCTCTGCTCTCCCTGCTCCATGAGCTTTATCATACCTCGTCTTAAAACTGTGTATGGTTCCTGCCTCCACTATATCTTTCTCTATACTATTCCACTTCCTGACTACTCTGTGGCTGAAGAAATGCTTCCTAACATCCCTTTGACTCATCTGAGTCTTCAGCTTCCAGTTGTGTCCCCTTGTTTCTGTGTTCCCTCTCTGGAACATCCTGTCACTGTCTATCTTGTCGATTCCCCGCAGTATTTTGTATGTCGTTATCATGTCTCCTCTGACCCTTCCTTCCTCCAGTGTTGTTAGTCCTATTTCCCTCAGCCTTTCTTCATAGGACAGACCCCTGAGTTGTGGAACTAACCTTGTCGCAAACCTTTGCACTTTCTCTAGTTTCTTTACGTGCTTGACCAGGTGTATGTGTGTGTGTGTGTGTGTGTGTGTGTGTGTGTGCGCGCGTGTGTGTGTGTGCGTGTGTGTGCGGCGTGCTCGTCTAATTTTTGTGTTGTTGTGGAGCAAAAGATGGAACTAGGAACAAAGGCAACAATGCACAACGGAAGCAAGAGAGAACAGAAGAGGTAGTAACAGACATCCCTTTCTTCCCCCTCCTCCCAATGTACAGACAAAGGCCATTATCCGAGAAGGATTAGCTGTAATCTAGCTTCCTCTAATTCTTTCTAGATAATTTTGATTAAGATAGCATAGTCTCTGTCTCTCTCTCTCTCTCCGTCTCCCTCTCCCTATGCTCTCCACCTCATCCTGCCAAACTGATGGAAAAATTGGGTAAAATAATTAAATGAAGTGTTAAAAAACTTCATGGTTTTATAATGGAACCCCTTCCACTACTACTACTACTACTACTACTACTACTACTACTGCCACTAATACCGCCACTATCATGGCTCTGAACAGTTTAATGTAAATTGAAGTTATTCCTGAAATGAGGTCAGTATTACATTAATTACATCAGCCTTGCTGAATAAAATATGATTTTGCATCTTTAGTTTTATTGGGCAGTAAATTGTAGGGATCTATAACCATGTAAATAAAGAATTTTCTACCCACATTTGATTTGCACTTCTTGCCTTGAAGTTTCATTCAGTTGTTTCGGGTCATGTTCCTTAATGATGGTAAGAACTTAATTTCTCTTCTCTATACTCTCTCCATGCTATCGTATGTTTTGTAATTTGAGTAGAAAAACCTGACAGTATATTCATGGTTCCAGATAGCAATGTGTTATACACAATTGATGTTTCCGGAATTTTTACTCAGCAAAGCCAGCAGTATTTCTGCTGGCTTTGTTGATCGCAGGTAAATAGTATCCGTAAGGTCAATGTTTATGATTTTTCCGAGGGCCTTCTATTCATCAGCCTCAGTGTGCAATATTGTGCACTTAATGGAACTAATCATCTACTGCTTTGACTACTGCGACAATATATGCCGCTTTGAATACTCTTGCAATCATCCACAGAATCGTTTTTTCAACATCGCATTATCCGCGATTATTGCAATTTTTGTTGTAAGTCCCATTACAAGATAGCTTGAGAGATAGAGATAGATAGAGAGAGAGAGACTCGAGGACAGAGTCAAAGTTTTTAGTTAAACTTCCCTCTAGATATGGCAGCTGGTGTCCGGCCAACGATTCTGGAAATTTTGCTACTTGTCACAGACAATACTTGATAGGGACACTTGGAAAGTAAAATCCTGGTAATCAAAGCAAGCCAAAAACTCTCCATTACCTGCAGGCTAAATGCTGACTGGCAACTTGAAAGGCAGTAAGTTGAGTGAAAGAGGATCCTGGAAATCTACTATTTCTAACAGCTTAAAAAAGTGATTGAGTTTTTTCTTCCCCCTAGGGATGTGTAGCTGAGGCAGACTCCTAGAAAGAGAGAGAGAGAGAGAGAGCTAGAAACTCGCTGCTGATTTGAGATTTCGTCTGGCTTCTGTAAACCACCAACCTGGAACTCAAAGAAAGCTGGAGATTCACTACTCCTTAGAGGGGTCTCGGGTGGGTCTGGTCTCTTAGAGCAAGACGAAGAAAAAAAGATTAAGTTGTGACACGCGATGGACGAGGTCACTAGGGAGTTCTGTAATGCATACGGATGCCGCTTGTATTTCTTCTCTGTCTTCCTCCTTCCTCTCCACCCTTCCTTCCTTCCTTCCTTCCCTCAGAAAACTGTAACCCCTAATTTCCTTGAGGCAGGTAATGGCGAGGATGTTACGAGGAAGGAGCTTTCTAAAGGAGGAATGGAGAAGGTGATGATACTCAGTGAGGCACCGGATCATTAAGGAGTTGCAGAATTTTGCAAAAAAAAATTAGCTGGTGAGTTTCGGAGGTTGTGAGGAAATGAGAAATGTATGGGAGTGGCACTGGTAAATCACGGAAAATATCACCACTGCTATTTTTTTTTTTTTTTTTTTAATTAGCGATTTCTTAAGCTTTTCAGAATCTTGATATGAGCTTTCGAAGTTGGAGATTGTTACGATACAGATTATGAGAGCTACATTTTTTTTCTTAGGATTTGAAATTCGCGAGTCATTTGCAAGTTCTGGATCGTTACAGATTAATTTGCTTCTGTGGAATTTATTATTTGGATAATAATGGTTTTAGTACGACGGGAAATTCTGATATTTGTAATTTTTGGATTATGAAATTAGTGACCCTGTAAGAATTTTTGAACTGGTAGAAGGAGACGCCACTTCGTTCTGAAAACAGATACCCAATGTGTTACTGTATTAGTAAAAAATAAATAAAAAGCAATTGAATTAGATCGTCTTTAGAACTTTTATGATTCCAAAGTTCACAGTAACGTAAAAATAGGATTTAAATCTTGAGTGCTTTCGAGGTCGTGGATTAAAGGATGTATTGATGTCACTTGTGAAGATAGACAAGCGTTGCAAGAAAGGTTCACACTGAGACAACATTTTTCTCAAAGCATTGCATAATACATGAAGCGAAACGTTATCTCAAATCCAAGCTTGTCCTGCAACTTGTGTCTTTGTTTTGACATGGAGGTCATGGCGGGTAATCTTTGAAAAAAAATTGGTAACAGTTGTCAAGATCAAAGAACACAAGTGAGTTGGAAAATATTCTGAAATGTCTGTCGTGATCTGTGGGCATGTGTGGAATCTGAAAATGTTTCATATTATATTTAGTTACCTTGCTGGTTTATGGAATCTGGACCGCAACACACACACACACACACACACACACACACACACACACACACACACACACACACACACACACACACACACAGTGTGGCACGGGAATACTTCTGGAATATTACAACGCTTTGAAATATGTGAGACATTTGATGTTGGGAACAATGTAAATTTAACTTGTGCCGCGGTGAGAACATAATAATAATAATAATAATAAATATACTGACTGTGACTGATACTTCATAACAATGAACATAATTTTTATGCAATTAATAGTGACAGTGATAGAGATATGGATGAGATACTGATAATGCATGATAATGATGATGCGAAATTATAAAAAAAAATATGTATCCAACGTAAATTATATTACCTTCACAAAAACTAGATCAATAAGTTACAAAGCACTTAGTGTATTAATTTTTCTGCCTTGGTATAACATATTACTTTACAAAATACATTAACATTCGCTGTACATTTTGCAGTTAGGTATATATTTTTTTTTTTTGTCTTGTAGATGGTCTCAGGTAACGAAGAAGGTTTCAAAGTGTTATTGGTTTATTATCTATATCTTTCACTTGGTTTCATGTCTAAAAGATGGTTTCATGTCCTTGATCACGAGTGGTGGGGAAATTTAGAGAAGAGTTGGAGGAGGAGGAATGGCGGAGCAGAGAGAGGAGACTGGGGAGGAACCGCCAAACCTGCAGGGGCTACAGGACGCCTGGGTAACGAGAGGAAGGGCAGGGGTCACTCAGGCTTGGTCCAATGAAGGTAAGGTCAGCTCCAAACCCCTTGATCAAGAGCAACTCACCAACATTAACGATCCCCACACCTCCTACCCTTGAAGGTGTCAAGGTTTTGACACCTTCAAGGAAACGGGGTGCCTTCATTCATTTTCTCTCTCTCTCTCCTCCTCCCTCCCTCCCTCCCTCTCCTCTCTCTCTCTCTCTCTCTCTCTCTCTCTCTCTCTCTCTCTCTCTCTCTCTCTCTCTCTCTCTCTCTCTCTCTCTCTCTCTCCTCTCTCTCTCTCCCTCTCTCTCTCTCCCTCTCTCTCTCTCCCTCTCTCTCTCTCCCTCCCCCTGTTTTCATGCTTACTGAAAAAAAAGTATTTTAAGCACAAGTTTCATATTTTTTCCCCACAAACTTAGCTGGATAAAGTGACTAAGATAAGCCCTTTGTGGCTGGAGTAAAGTGCCTTCAGAAACACTCTTCTAAGTGCGCGTGTTTCGTAAAGGACCCAAGAGGCTTTAATGAATTCTTCAGAATATTGCTCGTAAATAAGCTACACATTTCAGAGGAAACTCTAGAATATGTTTCGGCCAGTTCCGGACCATTTTCACCTCACGACAAGTTTAACCTGATAATGTTCCAGGAGGGACCGAAACGTCGTCTAAAGGTGCCTCTCAAAAAGTGTTATGATTATTCCTGAATTGTTCCAGCCACTGTATTGTGGGAATCAGTTCGATCCAAGCAAAAGGAGGGCAGCTCCAATTTCTTGGATGAAGAGCCCATCACACGAATACAAAATATGGTTAAATTAAGAAATAAATATCTGACTAATTCGAGCATCCGATCTCTTTTTGGAGGGGTACCTGGATGCTGGTGAAGGGCTCTTGTTCCCAAGTAATGGAACTATCTTTGAATTAAACCTGATTGGTTTGCAGCTTTCGTTTGCATATAATAATCGTGCGTTCCTTCAATGGGATTAGTCTAACACACAAACAGGTATATTTCCAGAGGGCCCAGCAGATACATGATTAGGCAAATTGACAGAAGGGAAATCATATGCAGAGTCCCCGATAAACATGCCGTTAGGAAGCATATAATACTGATAGAGTTAAGTGCAAGCAGGAAAACATGCATTTAGTTCAGGTGACTCGCAGGAACGATGATTGGCATTCACCCATCTAGTTAGGCAGTCTTAGAGTGAGTTGATGAGGTGTGGGAGTTGGAGAGGTATGGGAGTGTGTATCAGTGTACTGGAAAAGTTAAGCACTGAGAGATACTAAGCCTGGATTAAGATTTGTGGTAAGAATGTTGTGGTTTAGGGTTTATTCAGCAAGACGGCGTCTGTGAAAGCTTGACTGGGAATAGTTTTAGCAGAAAACCTGCTTTTTGTGACGTTTGCAATGGTATTGCATTTGAGAAGACGCCGGATCGATCCAAGGCTCACCCTACAAAAAGTTTCATACTTTTAAGATGTTAACAACCATCATTTCAAGGAGAGTAATGTTAGATATGTCAATTCTGTGTTCAGGAAGCCCATAGAATAGAATTTAGGGACACGCTAGGACTTTCAGCTTTCAATAAATAATAGCTGCTAAGATTTTTGTGCCATTTTACATTAATCCAGTGTATGCAGCGGCCGCCTGGGACTTGTGGGGTTGTCAGACAGAGTCACAGTGTATGCAGCGGCCGCCTGGGACTTGTGGGGTTGTCAGACAGAGTCACAGTGTATGCAGCGGCCGTCTGGGACTTGTGGGGTTGTCAGTCAGAGTCACAGTTGAGAAAAGATGCGTTACACAGCAAGCTTTTACTGGCAGAACGTTTCACTCAATGTGTCGTGCTTCCTGGCATTGATGTATCGTGCTTCCTGGCCTTGGTGTGTCGTGCTTCCTGGCCTTGGTGTGTCGTGCTTCCTGGCCTTGGTGTGTCGTGCTTCCTGGCCTTGGTGTGTCGTGCTTCCTGGCCTTGGTGTGTCGTGCTTCCTGGCCTTGGTGTGTCGTGCTTCCTGGCCTTGGTGTGTCGTGCTTCCTGGCCTTGGTGTCGTGCTTCTGGCCTTGGTGTCGTGCTTCTTGGCCTTGGTGTGTCGTGCTGCCTGCCCTTGGTGTGTCGTTCTTCCTGGCCTTGGTGTGTCGTACTTCCTGGCCTTGGTGTCGTGCTTCCTGGCCTTGGTGTGTCGTGCTTTCTACCCTCCATGGACCAAAAAGAAGAAAAAAAAATAATTTTCCTAATAATTAAAAAAAAAAATGTATTTCGTGACCTTCGAGGTGGTGCCTAAATTCTGGCGAAAGGTTTTTCATTAAAAAAAAAAATATGTAGCTACCGTCCATTGAATCAAAATTCATTGTCTCGATTTCCTTGACTCTTTATTACCCATTACATATTATATATATATATATATATATATATATATATATATATATATATATATATATATATATATATATATATATATATATATATATATATATAATCTTCACCACTCTTGCGCCCAAGACGTATCTAAAAATCCATTTTACAGGTAATAACCTGGCTCCCTGCCCATAGGTGCTGACAGATTGGGTTAGGGCGATGGTTAAGCTTGTTAGCTGACCACCAGGGAGGCTTGCCTCATTGGAGAGATTCTGCATGTCTGACTATCATCTGAACGCTCGCTCTCTCGCTTTCTCTCTCGCTCTCTTTTTCTCTTGCTCTCTTTTTCTCTCGCTCGCTTTCTCTCGCTCGTTTTCTCTCTCCCCTTCCAATTCCTTTCTCCAATGACCAGGAAACTACGGTCTGAGGTGAACTTCGTACCATTAAAGAAAATTGTGATAGGGTGAAAGTGTGGGAGAGTGAGAGGAAAAGTGAGAGGACGAGAGAGAGAGAGACTGAGCGTGTGAGAAAATGAAGGAGAATGAAAGTGTGGGAGAGTGAGTGTAGGGGATTGCGAGAGTGTACGAGGGGGAATGACAGTGAGGGTAGAGTGCAAGATAATTAGAGTTGAGGGTTACTTTCAGCGTTAAGGAGGTGCGAAATTGCTTTCTTTTGTCTAGAAACAAAAGCTAATTCTGAACTCTCGAGCTGGGGAAGTTTCAACCTGTCCACTGCATGTTTCTCCACGGTCTGCGGATTTTTTTTTTGTCTAGGCGGCTGTTGTATTTATGTCGATGAGTCCGTTGCATTATTTTTTTTTTCATTTTTTTCTGTAATTTGTAAAATACAGCCATCTGTATTGTGATACCACCAAGCTTCTGGCAAGACAGCGATTGAATGAATGACGATGTGTTTGCCTCCTCTATCTTTTGTTACCCTACTATATATATATATATATATATATATATATATATATATATATATATATATATATATATATATATATATATATATATATATATATATATATATATATTGTGTGTGTGTGTGTGTGTAGTGCTATCTTCAGTGTGGCATGAAATATATCATCAGGCTTTACACGCGGAATGGGTTGGTAGATCATTTTTAACCATTACTGTGTTTTAATGGGAAGGGAGTAGCCCAGAATGATATGTAGTGGGGGAGGAAGTGGCGTTTTGGCGTCCCTCTCACGCATTTGGCCAATAGGCATTATTCAAGTGCACAAGCAAACATATATACACATTCCAATATAGATTCGTTGCCAAAAGCACTCACACGACAAAAGACACACACACACACACACACACACACACACACACACACACACACACATGGGTCCTGAGAGAGGGAGCAGAGGAGCTATGTGTACCCCTAACAACAATCTTCAACACGTCTATCGAAACAGGGCAACTACCAGAGGTATGGAAGGCAGCAAATGTAGTTTCAATTTTTAAAAAAGGAGACAGAAACGTAGCATTAAACTACAGACCAGTGTCACTGACATGTATAGTATGCAAGGTCATGGAGAAGATTATCAGGAGAAGAGTGGTGGAGCACCTAGAAAGGAATGAGCTTATCAACGACGGCCAACACGGTTTCAGGGACGGGAAATCCTGTGTCACAGACCTACTGGAGTTCTATGACAGGGTGACAGCAGTAAGACAAGAGAGAGAGGGGTGGGTAGATTGCATATTCTTGGACTGTAAGAAGGCGTTTGACACAGTCCACACAAGAGATTAGTGCAGAAGCTGGAGGACCAGGCAGGGATAACAGGGAAGGCACTACAATGGATCAGGAAGACAGCAGCGAGTCATGGTCCGTGGCGAGGTGTCAGAGTGGGCGCCGGTGACGAGTGGGGTTCCACAGGGGTCAGTCCTAGGACCGGTGCTGTTTCTGGTGTTTGTGAACGACATGACGGAAGGAATAGACTCCGAAGTGTCCCTGTTTGCAGATGATGTGAAGTTGATGAGAAGAATTCAATCGGAAGAGGACCAGGCAGAACTACAAAGGGATCTGGACAGGCTGCAAGCCTGGTCCAGCAATTGGCTCCTGGAGTTCAACCCAACCAAGTGCAAAGTCATGAAGATTGGGGAAGGGCAAGAAGACCGCAGACGGAGTACAGTCTAGGGGGCCAGAGACTACAAACCTCAATCAAGGAAAAATATCTTGGGGTGAGTATAACACCAGGCACATCTCCTGAGGCGCACATCAACCAAATAACTGCTGCAGCATACGGGCGCCTAGCAAACCTAAGAACAGCATTCCGACATCTTAATAAAGAATCGTTCAGGACCCTGTACACTGTGTACGTTAGGCCCATACTGGAGTATGCAGCACCAGTTTGGAACCCACATCTAGCCAAGCACGTAAAGAAGCTAGAGAAAGTGCAAAGGTTTGCAACAAGACTAGTCCCGGAGCTAAGGGGTATGTCCTACGAGGAGAGGTTAAGGGAAATCGACCTGACGACACTGGAGGACAGGAGAGATAGGGGGACATGATAACGACATATAAGATACTGAGAGGAATAGACAAGGTGGACAGAGACAGAATGTTCCAGAGATGGTACACAGCAACAAGGGGACACAGTTGGAAGTTGAAGACTCAAATGAATCACAGGGATGTTAGGAAGTATTTCTTCAGTCACAGAGTGGTCGGGAAGTGGATTAGCTTGGGAAGCAATGTAGTGGAGGCAGGTTCCATACATAGCTTTAAATAGAGGTATGATAAAGCTCATGGAGCAGGGAGCGTGACCCAGTAGCGGCCAGTGAAGAGGCGGGGCCAGGAGCTATGAATCGACCCCTGCAACCACAACTAGGTGAGTACACACACAGGCCCCGATGGCATGGTGGCTAGTGCTCTTGCTTCACGCACGGAGGGCCGGGTTCAATTCCCGGCGGGCCGAAACATTTCGAAGTGTTTCGTACACACACACACAGTAGTTGTGTTAATAACAGCAGTATTAGTTATCAATAGTAATCAGAGTTTAAGTTTTAGTCACGTTATTTCACTCACAAGCTTACCAATTCTCAGGGTAAATACACGAAACACTGAGATTTTTTCCTAAATAAATAAATAAAAAAACACCCAGTCCACTTTTCAAAAGATTTAATGTGGCGGTAATCTCCACGTAATATATATTAATAATATTCCAGAACAATGGTTTCCATAGGACTGTGCATGATGAAACTAATCTTGAGGGAGCAAATCTATGCATAATTCGATTATTAATTTCTTCCAATAAACGTTATGAAATATGGAAAAGGGAGAGAGGAAGAACGAGAAATAGAGAGAGGGGGGGGGGGGAGGAGGGGAAGTGAGCGAGCGAGAGAGAGAGAGAGAGAGAGAGGGGCGAAATAGAAATTGAATCCAGGTATCCCTTCGCCTTGCTACAACCTGATGTTCAACGCTAATTGATTCCACCAATGACTTTCTGAGCCCCTGCACGGGTACATCAGTCGTCAGTATGTAGTCAGTTTTTGTTTGACTCTTTGTGTCGTGAGGCAACTAATGCTAAATACAAGGTTTTCAGGAGGTACAGAAGGATTCCTTTTATTTACAAAAGGAACTTCCAAAGGCAGGCTCGTTGGAGTGTAGGAAGTCCTGAGTTTTCTCTAAATGTGAGGCAAACACTAACATTATTATAATCAAAGAAAGCGCTAAACCGACAAGTGTCATACAGGCAAACACTAGCAGAAATCCGGTATCAGGAAGAGTAGGCTGGAAAACATGGCGACCCTAGGTCAAAGATCGACAGGGAATTTACGTGAAAAAGCAATTCCACCTCTAAATTAACAATATGAGACGCGCGACTAGCAATCAAGTCAAGGCTGACCTAATTGACAGTCACTTGTAAAACCTTTTAGCCACTCACTTTTTGTGACAGTATTTTTTACTATCACTCGCTGCTATGTGATCGCCACTAAAGTCAGGTATACGTCAAACACCTGCTTGCAGCTTTATTAACCCGAGACAAACAATTAGCAGGTTAAATTTACTTCAGAGAAAATAAAAATGGTACACATTGTTGGTGCGAAAGTTATGGTAAGAATAAATGTGAAAGTCCTAAAGCCCTTTGATGAAGCTGTATCCTGTGGGGGCAAAGTTACAATGAAGAATTATATTTTAAATGTTGCAAAGGCTATGAGACTCTATACGAGTAATAATTTCGCTCTCATGGTGGATATGCAATATATATTTTTTAAACTGCCTGCTCCGATCTTTCTGGACAAAATAGACGAAGTTAATCGGTGTCGCAAGGCGACGCCAATTAACCTCGATAAACTCCTATTAGAGTTATCATTACGGAAAATCCTTTAAACCCAAGTGGCCTTATTTAATGGTATATTCAAGGCCGATCTTCGCAAGATCGCACACTTTGCTCGGCTTAGTGGACAACTGCAAGACTGCTTCACTCCACCCTCAGCTGCAGGTACCTTTGCATGCACACCTGCGTCGATTCATTACCAAATAATTCTCGCTTGGATTAAGTTCTCACAATGTATGAAAATTACTGAAATAAAGTAAGGTGGGCAAATGAACGCTCTGACTCACAGCTGACTTTAACTTAGTCTTGTTCCCGATATTTACGTTGCTTAATATTAAAGTAAAATATCGATAAATTATCTGTAATGGAGATATTACATGGGAAAGTTTTTTTTAAGAGAGTTGTGGTATGATAAGAGCTGCTAGATTGTAAAATATATGAAGTATGAAGCTAACTCTTGTAGATTTCCTAAGTGTAAAAAAAAAAGAAAGAGAGAAACTGAGAGGGAGAGAGAATATTAAAGAAAAAGAGAGGGAGAGGGAAAGGTAGAGAGGAAAATGAAAGTGTTGCTTTTGATGTCGAGTACAAGTTCTAACACCTTCCTCCAATCCAAGATTTCTTGATCTTTAATAAAATCTCTTTCCCAAACTTAAACACACACACACCATCATCAACTCCTGGCAGTCTTATTCAAGCGTCAGGAAAGACGAGAAAAGGAACGGTTGTCACTTGCTCCTAAATTATGGCACCGGCGAATTAGACCACCACCACCACCACCGCCACCATTACCGCCCCTTCCATCAACACCACCACCGCCACCATTACCGCCCCTTCCATCAAGACCACTACCAAAATCACCCCTTCCCTCCCCGAACCCGGTCCCCGCCACCACAACACACCTGTAGTACCAGGTTGTGCTCTAAGCTACGGCCAGTAACAATGTCACAAATATCGCTCAGTATGGACAGAAGTTTAGACTCAGAAATGATAAATGGGACACTTGGGGATATCTTTATTCCGGAAACGTTTAGCCAGGCAGTGGCTTCTTCAGTCCAGTGCAGAGAAAGGTGGAAGATGAGGAGTTTGAGATACAGAAGCCACTGCGTGGCGAAACGTTTCATAAATAATGATATCCAAATGTAGAACAAGTGTCTTATTTACCAACTTATCGGTTTTGTAAAGTGTTTACTCAGAGACTCAGATACATCTCCTTCACAAAATCACTGTGTATTCACAAATACGTAAGGATTTCAACATAAGACAAATTAATAAAAAGGAATGAATAACAAAATCACAAGAGAACCAGAGGTCACAATGGGATATAAGCCAGCTGACGGCCTGAGAGAGAGTCTGGCTGGCTAAAACGGCTGCAACGAAACCAGTAGCATGCCGCGGGACACCTGACGGTCACCAGACGATTTAGGGCTGTATACCGCAACTAGATGACTCCAGTTTGGCGACAGCTGACAAAGATGACTAAATGATTCATGAGAGAGAGACAGAGACAGATACAGACAGAATTAGTTACCACCACTACCACTTCCATCATCACCATCACAACCACCAAAACCATAAATACCATCGCCACATCGACCCCCACCACGACCTCAACCATCACCTCCACCATCTGCACCATCCTTTACGCCCTACCACCAACACCACCGCTCCCACTTCTAATGATCACTACCTCCAACACCAGTACAACCACCACCACCACCAACAACAACCTTCACCATCATTATCATCGCTACCTCCATCACCAAAACAACCACTACTATCACCTTTACTACCCCACAGTCACCCCACCACAACTCCCACCCACCTCGCCAACACCCATCACCATCACCAGCTAAACGAAGACAAATATAGTGTCAATTTGGAAGAAAACAGAGTTTAATGAAGAACCACAGACACCATCGGTTAATTCCTTGGGTTGTGTCGGCAGAGGGTAGCAGTTTTAAGTGCTACAGAATCAAAATGAATTGCCAGCGGAGTGAGCCAGTTGGCTGACACCTGAGCCAGTTGGCTGAAACCTAAGCTAGTTGGCAGGAGGGTAAGCCAGTTTGTAGTTGTCAGAGTCAGTCGATTAAGCCAACTGACTGAAATATAAGCCAACTGATAGAAATGAGAGCCAGTTGCCTAAAATGTGAGACCATTGGCCGAAATCTGAGACAGGTGGTTGAGGAGTGCAGCAGTTGTGAAAACAGTTAACTGAGGTCTCAGCCAGTTATGTGAGATGTACTCCAGTTGGCTGAAGTGTGCAGCAGTTTGCTGAGATGTGCACGAGATAGCAAGGGTGTGAAATAGATGTCTAGGGAGTGCACCAGTTGGCTGAGGTGTGCACCAAAGGGCTGAGGTGTGCACCAAATGGCTGAGGTGTGCACCAAATGGCTGAGGTGTGCACCAAATGGCTGAGGTGTGCACCAAATGGCTGAGGTGTGCACCAAATGGCTGAGTGTGCCAAATGGCTGAGTGTGCACCAAATGGCTGAGGTGTGCACCAAATGGCTGAGGTGTGCACCAAATGGCTGAGGTGTGCACCAAATGGCTGAGGTGTGCACCAAATGGCTGAGGTGTGCACCAAATGGCTGAGGTGTGCACCAAATGGCTGAGGTGTGCACCAAATGGCTGAGGTGTGCACCAAATGGCTGAGGTGTGCACCAAATGGCTGAGGTGTGCACCAAATGGCTGAGGTGTGCACCAAATGGCTGAGGTGTGCATCAATTTATATAGATTTCATCATATATTGAGATTAATAATTATGATAATCATAAATACTTCTACTTTTAAACTAATAAACATAACATCAGTAAAGAAAAAAAAACACTAAAAATACAATAATAAAAATGCAGTATTCATACCGTCATCCATCTGCCACTCAGAGCAAAAACACTCATTAAAAACATCAAGTTAACTTCTCCCGTAACAATAAGGAGAAAAAAGTTGCGCCCATCTGTCTTGAAGATTAGGAAGAGAAAGCATCGGGGAAAGTTAAAGACTCCTTCCCGGGGAAACTTTCCCCCAATCTCCATTAACGATATGACACAGGAAAACCTCCAGGGAAGATCGGCACAGATGCGTACCTGACTGGCAGGAAAAGTGGCAATCTGAAATACAAGGGATCGAGGTATATACACAAAAACACACACACAATGCATATATATATATATATATATATATATATATATATATATATATATATATATATATATATATATATATATATATATATATATATATATAGTGTGTGTGTGTGTGTGTGTGTCGTGCCGAATAGGTAAAACTTGTGATTTTGGCTTAAATAGCAACGCTCTTCTTGCAGAATAAGGCAAGCGAAAATTTGTGTATGCAATGATTACGTAAAAATAATTCTGAACCTAACGAAAAAAATATATTTGATTGTGTTTGTTTATTATTAAATTATTGTAAACTTATCTATAGTATATATAGTTGGATTAGGCTAAATTAAATTGCGCTTGTTATAATAAGGTTAGGTAAGTTTTCTAAGGTTCTTTTGGTACAAAATTATTGATTTTAACAAAAATGAAAAAAATATATCTCTAAACGTATAAGAGAAAATTTTAGAAAGAACTTAATTTTAAATGAGTTCTTGCTAATTGACCAATTTTACCTATTAGGCACATGTATATATACAGTGGTACCCGTTTGATGGTCCAAACTCACCCTTTATGTAAGTTTATTTTAAATGCTTTGTAAGTGTAATTTTGGGGTCTAAAGGACTAGTCTATTTTACAACATTTCTTAAGGAGATAAATTCGTTTGGTAATGGCACTTGAACAGCATTCTGGAATGAAAAAATATCGTAAACCGGGGTACCACTGTATATATATGCGATAACGGATGCAAAATGACCACAGGGGGAGTTGAATGATAACTTTAGGCTTTTCGTTTTGCAATCAAAACATCAGAAGCTTTGCAATGCTGCAGAAATAGAGAAGGAAATCCAGGCAGATTTGGGGTCGAGTCATAGCTCCTGGCCCCGCCTCTTCACTGGTCGCTACTCTTCCTGCTCCATGAGCTTTATCATACCTCTTCTTAAAGCTATGTATGGATCCTGCCTCCACTACATCACTTCCCAGACTATTCCACTTCCCGACCACTCTGTGACTGAAGAAATACTTCCTAACATCCCTGTGATTCATCTGAGTCTTCAACTTCCAACTGTGTCCCCTTGTTGCTGTGTCCCATCTCTGGAACATTCTGTCTCTGTCAACCTTGTCAATTCCTCTCAGTATTTTATATGTCGTTATCATGTCCCCCTATTTCTCCTGTCCTCCAGTGTCTGTGTGCATGTGTGTCTGTCTGTGTTGTTCTCTGGACTCAATGGAGAAATTTCCTTTGTCGTTGCTGAATTCAATTATAATTTCCTACAACTCATTTGTGAAAAAAATAATGGAATTTGGGTTAAATTTTCTTGACAAAATAGTAATACCAACGTCCAAAGAATATTTTAACTTCTTCGTTTTAGAAAACGGAAAGAATATATATATATATATATATATATATATATATATATATATATATATATATATATATATATATATATATATATATTATATATATATGTCGTACCGATTAAGTAAAACTTGCGATTTTGGCTTAAATAGCAACGCTCACCTTGCCATATAAGACAAGTGAAAATTTGTGTATGCAATAATTTCGCCAAAATCATTCTGAACATAACGAAAAAAATATATTTCATTGTGTTTGTTTATTATTAAATTAATGTTAACGTATCTAAAATATATTTAGTTGGGTTAGGCTAAATTAAATTGCGCTTGTTGTAAAAAGGTTAGGTAGGTTTTCAAAGTTTCTCTTGGTACAAAATTATAAATTCTTAAATTAACATATATTTTTTTCATTTATCTTTAAACGTATAAGAGAAAATTTTAGAAAGGACTTAATTTTAGATGAGTTCTTGCTAATTGACCAGTTTTACCTAATCGGCACGACATATATATATATATATATATATATATATATATATATATATATATATATATATATATATATATATATATATAGCAAGAAAACCACAATGAAAAAATAGAAGAATTCCAAGCACTTTCGTGACTACTCACATTATCAAGGAACTATAACAGGAAACATGACAAGGAGGGCTTATATAAGGGGCGAGACTACACCTCACAGTCACATCACACTAACAAAGACTACACCTCACAGTAAGAACATAAGAAGAACATAAGAAAGAAGGAACACTGCAGCAGGCCTACTGGCCCATGCGAGGCAGGTCCAAATCTCCAACGGCTTAAGCCAATGCCCCGACCCAGCCAGGTCAGGTTACATTCACTTAAGGAAGGAGCACTGCATCTGACCTAGTAGCACAACCTAGTCAGGACCAATTCACACCCAACCGCACCCACTCATATAATTGTCCAGCCGACCACCTGGTCAGGTCACTTCCACTTAAGGAATTAGTACAGGTCAGGTTACATTCACTTAAGGAAGGAGCACTGCATCTGACCTAGTACAAGCTCACACCCATCCACACCCACTCATGTATTTATCCAACCTATTTTTAAAACTACACAACGTCCCAGCATCTATGACGGTACTCGGGAGTTTGTTCCACTCATCCACAACTCTATTACCAAACCAGTGCTTTCCTATATCCTTCCTGAATCTGAACTTTTCCAACTTGAAACCATTGCTGCGAGTCCTGTCTTGGTTGGATATTTTCAGCACGCTATTTACATCCCCTTTGTTTATTCCTGTTTTCCATTTGTACACCTCAATCATATCCCCCCTAATTCTACGCCTTTCTAGAGAGTGCAGATTCAGGGCCCTCAGTCTATCCTCATAGGGAAGATTTCTGATACATGGGATCAACTTTGTCATCCTCCTCTGTACGTTTTCCAGTGCATTTATATCCATTCTGTAATACGGTGACCAGAACTGTGCAGCATAATCTAAATGAGGCCTAACCAAAGATATATAGAGTTGAAGAACAACCTGAGGACTTCTGTTATTTATACTTCTTGATATGAAGCCAAGGATTCTGTTAGCTTTATTGCGAACACTTATGCACTGTTGTCTAGGCTTCAGATTACTACTAACCAGAACTCCTAAATCCTTCTCGCAATTACAAGTAATAAGATCTATATTATTCAGCTTATATGTGGCATGGTTATTGTCCTGCCCAACATTTAGAACTTTGCATTTGTTTACATTAAACTGCATCTGCCACTTCTCCGACCACTGCATCAGTCTATTCAAATCATCCTGGAGTGCTCTAATGTCCTCGTTTGAATGAATTGGACGGCCTATTTTGGTGTCATCAGCAAATTTACTTATGCTACTATTTATTCCCTCATCTATGTCGTTTATGTAAATTGTAAACAACAGGGGGCCCAAAACTGACCCCTGTGGAACACCGCTTGAGACACGCCCCCATTCTGATTTCTCTCCATTTATGCAAACTCTCTGCCGCCTATTAGTCAACCATGCCTCTACCCAGGAAAAATTTCTCCTCCTATTCCGTGTGCCTTAAGTTTCTCAGTAGCCTCTGATGTGGAACTTTATCGAAAGCCTTACTGAAGTCCATATACACAATATCATATTCATTACCATGATCTACTTCCTCAAACACCTTAGTGAAAAAGTTAGTAAATTCGTAAGACATGAACGCCCCTTTGTAAAACCGTGTTGAGATTCATTAATCAATTTATGCTTTTCAAGATGGCTACGAATTGCCTCGGCAATTATTGATTCCATAAATTTACCAACTATGGAGGTAAGGCTTATTGGTCTATAGTTCGAAGCTAAGGACCTGTCACCTGCCTTGTAAATAGGTATTACATTTGCCCTTTTCCACTTGTCTGGCACTATGCCAGTTTGTAGTGATATATTGAAAAGATTTGCCAAAGGTTTGCTAAGTTCCTCTTTACATTCCTTTAAAACTCTTGCAAACAGTTCATCAGGGCCTGGGGATTTGTTAGGTTTTAATTTCTCTATTTGTCTGAGGACCATGTCACTAGTTACCCCAATCGAGCATAGTCTGTTATCTTCCAGCTCTACATAATTTATTATTTCTGGAATTCTGCTAGTATCTTCCTGAGTAAAAACTGAGAGGAAGTAAGTATTGTAAGTAGCGTAACATCTCACGACTATGTGAAGAAGAACATAAGAAAGGACCTGAAACTCTTCCCAAGAATTAAGATTAGTCCAATTTATCATTAAATTCTTCCAAATTTTATTAATTATAATGAATCCAATTTATATAAACCAAAGAAATATTCATATTATTTCAAAACTGCTTTTAATGAAACATGATTCTATTATATTTCTCTCAACCATGGACTTGCTTGATACAACTTCTCAGCATTTTGAAAATCAATTGGATGGTTAAAATTCTCACATGAATAAATAGAGCATAGAATCTTGTCCAGTTCTAATGCTATATTTATGTTGTTTTAATCTTAGTTCAAGACTTTTACCAGTTTGACCATAATAAATTTATCGCATATTTTACAGGAATCTTATAGACACATGTCAGCTTTTGGGAATTTTTATCAAGTCTTACTGTATCAAGTTTTTTAAATACAACTTTGATATTAAAATTCTTAAGAAAGGAAGGCATATCAACCAAGTTTTCATGGTAGGAGAACCAACATATTTTTGGTTGAATAAGGTTGGTTGTCCCTTTTGGATTGTAAAGTATTCCTAGCTATTTTAAAAGATTTATCAATTATGTTTCTTGGGTATTTTAAATCATTAGCTATTTCATAAATTTTAGAGATTTCTTCATCTATGAACTCTGGACTACAAATACGTAAAGCTCTCAAAAACATTGAAGAAAAAACCGACACTTTAACTCTATCTTGATGTGAAGAGTAATAGTGTACATAGGATTTGTAGTCCAGAGTTCATAGATGAAGAAATCTTTAAAATTTATGAAATAGCTAATGATTTAAAATACCCAAGAAACATAATTGATAAATCTTTTAAAATAGCTAGGAATACTTTTACAATCCAAAAGGGACAACCAACCTTATTCAACCAAAAATATGTTGGTTCTCCCTTACCATGAAAACTTGGTTGATATGCCTTCCTTTCTTAAGAATTTTAATATCAAAGTTGTATTTAAAAATCTTGATACAGTAAAAAGACTTTTGATAAAAAATTCCCCCCAAAATGCTGACGGATGTGTCTATAAGATTCCCTGTAAAATATGCGATAAAGTTTATTATGGTCAAACTGGTAAAAGTCTTGAACTAAGATTAAAACAACATAAATATAGCATTAGAACTGGACAAGATTCTAATGCTCTATTTATTCATGTGAGAGATTTTAACCATCCAATTGATTTTCAAAATGCTGAGAAGGTTGTATCAAGCAAGTCCATGGTTGAGAGAAATATAATATAATCATGTTTCATTAAAAGCAGTTTTGAAAATAATATGAATATTTCTTTTGGTTTATATAAATTGGATTCATTTATAATTAATAAAATTTGGGAAGAATTTAATGATAAATTGGACTAATCTTAATTCTTGGGAAGAGTTTCAGGTCCTTTCTTATGTTCCTCTTCACATAGTCGTGAGATGTTACGCTACTGTGAGGTGTAGTCTTTGTTAGTGTGATGTGACTGTGAGGTGTAGTCTGCCCCTTATATAAGCCCTCCTTGTCATGTTTCCTGTTATAGTTCCTTGATAATGTGAGTAGTCACGAAAGTGCTTGGAATTCTTCTATTTTTTCATTGTGGTTTTCTTGCATATTTTGATATCACCTGTTTACTGTGATCTTTTTGCATATATATATATATATATATATATATATATATATATATATATATATAGGTTAGCATGGGCCCAAATTTGAGCACAAGTGCCTGTTTTTATACACGAATCTCACACCGGGAAGGCTGTGGCATTCTCTGGTTCAAGGCATCATTATTTTCATTTGTTTTATTGCAAATACTAATTGTTAGTAGTATAATTTTGGAATGCAAAATTAAAGGTAATTTATTCTTTAGAGAGTACAAAGCATATATACGTATTCGTGCCGTAATAGCAGAGTGAAATGTTAGCTCTGCTGGGTTAATGATTACACAGCATTGAACATGCTACTTAAGGTATGCCACTAAGCTCACAGCAGATTATACCACGCTCTTGATATATCCTGATATATTTTCCTACCTTGATAAAATTGCTATAGAAACACCTTGATTGCACTTTTAAGTAAGACGATATGGCTGTGTTTTGTTTGCCAGGAGAAATATGAAAAAAGGCTTATGTTCTTATTTACGTATTAAGCGAAATCGTGAAGAAGATTATTAGAGAGAGTGTGAAGGCATGACAGACATATATAGGGTGTAATGCATGGGTTCCAGGTGCCTGTGTAGCACGCAACTGTTGCATCGCTGCCGCTACAGTCTACAATTTGTATAATAAGGTAAATCTTTGAGAATATTTGCCCTTCGAAAATTACTTAATAATTATGGCACTTTTTTTCCTCCACCTCGCCGGATTTTTATAGCCTTGATAACAGGCATAATTTTGGGTTAAAAAATTGTTGATGACTAGAGTAAATAAATTCGTAAAAATTATTCGTCAATGGGTAAAAACGCTTTTATAATTATTGTTATTAGTTTTATTAGACGTTATTTGCATTGTTATAAACATATTTATCATTATTTCATTATCATTTTTATTAGTTATTGTGAATTATAGGTATTAATGCCGTCGGTCAGTAAGAACTTCAGAGTGTTGATGCTGAATCAACATTTAGGAAATTGTAAACGCTTTTATATATTTAAAAAAAAACATATAATAAATAACCAACTTTGATTCACATTGACTGGGGATTCACAGAAACAAATATGTACGTTTTTGGACATTATTGATGTATATGATGGGACTCACAGACTGATAGTAGAGTAAATATTACCGTTATGATCTGGGTGATGTTTTGTGTGTGTGTGTGTGTGTGCGCGCACTCGTGTGCGCAAAGAAATTGAGGATAAAAGGAGTGGAGAAATAATGAAGTAAGGAAGCAGTGGAGTGGAGGAACTGAGTAGTGTAGGGAAGCCACTTGGGAGGGAATGAGTGAAGGAAACAAGGAAGGAAGGATAAAGGACGGAAGGAGGGACACGAGTGAATATCTGGCCTTTCAATTACGTATCGCTGGAAGAGATTGTCAGCACAGACCTCAGGCTGGCAATCTTCTGACGTCTTTCCTCGTTATTCCTCCCTTCTTCCTCCTCCTATTCATTTTCCTTTCCCCCCCTTCCATGCGATCTTTTCCAGATCCTCTTAATCCACAGTATTCTGCTGCTTCATTTTCCTAATCCTATTCTGACTGGTCTGGCCTGGTCACAGACCGGGCCGCGGGGGCGTTGACCCCCGAAACCCTCTCCAGATATACTCCAGATATACACCTGTTACCCCTGTCCACGTAGCAGTAAATAGGTACCAGGGTGCTGGTCGACTCTCGCGGGAGGCATCCGCGGGGTGATACTATAAGTTAAAGTGACATTTGAAAGAACCTTAAGTAGGATAACAGTTCTTAGCTCGTAAAAAAATAAGTGACAATTCGCCTCATGAGTTTCAGCTCACTGAGATCCTCTTGTTGCTGTATCATAATACTCTTCTCCGTGCCTGAGATCCTCTTGTTGCTGTATCATAATACTCTTCTCCGTGCCTGAGATCCTCTTGTTGCTGTATCATAATACTCTTCTCCGTGCGTTTCCTCTCTTCCTTTCGTCCTCCTTTGCCTTGGGTACACACTAGCCACCTCATCACATTACCACCGACTCCTCTTACCAACTAACCTCTCGTCACCCCAAGGATATCACACAGTAATTAAAGTTAAAACAATGGGAGAAGTAATTCTTCGCCTCCTCCACTTCTCTCTCTCTCTGTCTCCCACTCACTCTACCCCACTGATCTTTCTCTCCTTTTTACTCTATCTCCCTTTACATCTCCCTCCTACTCATCTCTGTTCCTGTCACTTATCCTTCAACTCTTACCCCTTCTTTCCCTCTTTTTCGAACCAAGTTATTTTTCAGTTATTCTCCCATTTAAATGTAGTAGAAAAACAATGTTATTGTTATGTTTATTAGCTTCTGAATCACCGATTAATATGAAATATGATTAATCTGATATGGCTAACATTCCGTTTTTTTCAATAATTGGTCTAGATTATGTAGTGTGTGTGTGTGTGTGTGTGTGTGTGTGTGTGTGTGTGTGTGTAAGTATCTACGCATCCCTAAACGTCCGTGAGTTACCGTATTTCTGTAAAATCACAAAACTACTGAAACTTCAAAACGTTTTGTTCGTAGTGATAAGAGTAACTTCATTGGATCATGGAATACCTGTGAGGAAGAAAACTAAGGGTGTTGGTACGTGGCGAGATGTCAGAGTGGGTGAATGTCCCGAGTGGAGTCCCACAAAGGTCAGTCCTAGGTTCGGTGCAGTTTCTAGTATATGTGAATGATATGACAGAAGGGATACATTCAGAGGTTATCGCAGGTGATGTGAAGCTAATGAGGATGATCGGGTAAGCCTACAAGATCTGGACAGGCTGCAAGCTTGGTTCAACAAGTGGCTCCTGGAGTTTAACCCCTACAAGTGCAAAGTCATGAAGGTTGGGGAAAGACAAAGAAGACATCAGACGAAGTACAGCCTAGGAGGTCAAAGGCTGCAAAACTCACTTAAAGAAAAGGATCTTGGGGGAGCATCATAACGGGCACATCTGATGCGCACATCAACCAAATAACTGCTGCAGCATATAGGCGCTTGGCAAACCTAAGAATAGCGATTTGGCATCTAAATAATGAGTCATTCACGACACTGTACACCGTGTAAGTCAGACATATGGAGTATGCAGCACCAGTATGGAACCCCCACTGGTCAAGCACGTCAAGAAATTAGAGAAATTGCAAAGATTTGCAACAAGACTAGTCCCAAAGCTATGGGGTATGCCTAACGAGGAGTGGTTCAGGGAAATCAACCTGACGACACTGGAGGACAGGAGGGATAGAGGGATACATGATAACGACATATAAAATACTGAGACGATTTGACAAGGAGGAAAGCGACAGAATGATTCAGAGATGGGACACAGCAATAAGGAGTCGCAGAAGGAAGCTGTAAACTCAGACGAGTCACAGGGATGTTAGGAAGTATTTCTTCAGTCATAGAGTTGTCAGGAAGTGGAGCAATCTGGAGAGTGATGTAGTGGAGGCAGGATCCATACACAGCTTTGAGAAGAGATTCGATAAAGCTCATGGAGAAGGGAGAGAGTGGCGTGCGCACACACGCGCGCGCACACGCGCGCACACACACACACACACACATACACACACACACACACACACAGCATATAAAAGGCCAAACCCAACATACGCGTACACATCTCCATTACTTTTTTATAATTAAATTTACTCTTGAAATATTTTATTATAGAATAAAGCCACAACGAGTACTGGGTTGGTCTTACATGAGGAGCACGTACGCAACTCTGACCTGGAGAGCAAGAAGCAAGGAAGTAACGCTATAACAGAGGAAGAGACGCAAGTTATGCGTTGTGCTTGGACGCTAATTATTTAAGATTAGAAGTAAGGTCAGGTGAACTAATGAGAGGAGAATGTTTTCTCGAAACTGCAGCAAAAATTGTATTGCGATAGGTGCTTTCCCTGATGTTGGAGCAGTGCTAAAACACGAGAATGAAACTTTATTTTTAGAGCCCTGGAAGTCATCATTTGGCATCTAGCTGTGGTTTAAGATTAATCTGGGATTCGATAAGGCTCTCTTGGCCGAAACGTTGGTCGATAAAGAATCTTCTTTCTTGGTGTTTTTAACCTCAGTTTTAAGTTTGTAATTCCAACTCTTGGAGAACCGACGTAACTAAGAAGTAGAACATCTTGTGAACCTTAAAATAATTCTTAAAATCTTTTAAGGTACTTTAATATCTACAGAGTTACATCAAAGCAACAATTTTTCACAGTTAATTTACAAATTAACAGTTTGCCTCTCATCAGCTCACTTCAGCTGGGAGCTGAAGTGAGCTGGGATCTTGGTAACTTCAGAAGTGTGAAGTTTCCTAATTAGTGGCTGAAATCAGGATGAGCTGAATATATTGACGATAGACTAAATTTTCATTAGAATTCAATCTGACTTTATTGCTAGTGCCCCATGGGAGAATGAATTACGTACGTTTAGCTGTTTGAACTTGATTAAAACACGAGATTCATGAGACTAAACTAGTATACCGAGTAAAGAGTAACTGGTTTAAGCGTGGATGTCTTTGAATGTATTGTGATCAATAATGAATAAAAAATATCTGAGGAGAGAGCAGTTCCTTGCAGGACATCACTGTTGATAGGGAATTAATTGGATGCCTCTACACACTGACTACACGCGTCGCTTGCATGAATAATAGTGAAGTTGATCCAACTTGCACTCTGTTTCCACTCAAGTTACGTGTAAACGATTGTAGGAGGAAGACATTTCGATTTTTTTTTGTGGCGACCAGTTGGAAATTTTTCTCACTTCTCTTCCCCTCCATGTTGTAAATACCACTACTCCCACTCATGTCTATCCTTGCACTTGCACTCGTTCTCGCATTCATCTTTCTATTTACTCTTCTTCTGTGAGGCGTTGTACCATATCCTCCTAATCAACGCCAGTATTCCACTTTTGCTGAGACAGTTCGTTGTATATGTAAACTTAACACTAGGATAAAAACGCTTAGTGCTTAGCTGTTTTCTAT
The DNA here is from genome assembly GCA_009830355.1 of Cherax destructor. Lineage (NCBI taxonomy): Eukaryota > Metazoa > Arthropoda > Malacostraca > Decapoda > Parastacidae > Cherax > Cherax destructor. The sequence goes on from WNWK01002928.1 coordinate 160,373, forward strand.
TCAAGTTTCATAAGGTTCTATCGCCTGTGTTATTGTATTTATTGGCGTTAGTGTATGTTATAATGGCTTCAGTTTTGCTAATAGACAATAATCTAACCTAGCCAAACTTTACCTAAATATCGTAAAAGAAAAATTACTTCAGATACAATGTAAGAAATTGACATTGATTTTGGGAAACGAGGAATTATGATCATATTTTTTATATATGCATTTGTGTCTGCCTTTGTGACAGTCTTCATTCGTGTTTGCGTTTGTTTAAAATTGCATTTTCCATGGTCTTTTCTAGCTTTACAAAATATGAAATTATGGTCTATAAGAAACTACAACTGGGAATGATAATTTCAAACAAAGTCTTGCAGGTTACAGTGACACATACAGGAAATAGTCTTGGATTCGAGCATTCAAAACGGAAACAGTAATACTGTCATACAGACAAATGCTAATCAGACAAACAGAACACAGCATTCAGGAGTCACACAAGCAACAGTAACACACATATACAAAAGTTCTGGAGCCATGCAAGTAATTAGGTGGAGGAGAGAACTAGTCATCCAAGAGTGTGTCCAAAAATTCGCCTGACTGGGAGCTTGGTGTCAGGAAGTGGTAGTCTCTCTCCTTCAGGGAGACTTAAGTAATCACGGGATTGGACTATATCGATCCCCTCTCAGGCCGCTTGCTTTAGTACCTCTTCTCTCTTCTGTCTCCCATCCTCTCATTTTTATTCTTTCTCTCTCCCCCTTTCTCTCTCTCTTTCTCTCCCCCCCTCTCTCTCTTTCTCTCTCACGTTTTTATATGCTTCTCCATATTATTCTCTCCTGTCCGACTCCCCCTCCCCACTTAGACTCCCTTTTTTCAGAATTCATTCTCTTGCCCTTGTATTCATTCTCTTGCCCTTGCATTCATTCTCTTGCCCTTGCATTCATTCTCTTGCCCTTGCATTCATTCTCTTGCCCTTGCATTCATTCTCTTGCCCTTGCATTCATTCTCTTGCCCTTGCATTCATTCTCTTGCCCTTGCATTCATTCTCCTTTCCCTATCTTGCGTTTCTTCTCAAGGACGATTATATGACCCATAATTAGTCTAGAGCTTATGCAAATATAAAAATTATAAAATTCTCGTCTCTTATCCACATCTACAGGTCTCCCTTCTTTTATTCTCAGCTTTCTCCTAATTCTTTTCTCCACCTCGAGTAATATTACATGTGTGAGGCTGGGGATGGTGACAGTGTGTCATATGACACTTCACTTGATACACCCCGTAGGGATAGTTCTGATTTTATTTATTCATTCTGTATGACAGTAATAAATGCTTTGCTTAAATTTTCAGATATTCCCCAGGTATACTCATTAATAACTGGAATTAAATATTTTACCCTATTGGTTGTGTCACTAATGATATTGAATAATAAATGTGGTAATTAAGAATAAAAAGCTTTACTCATTTGTTATACTTTGTAAAGCTTTTAAATCTACTATACACGGCTTATTCTCTTCAGAGTGATGATCTTCACTGTGTTACTGTCAATAGATGTAACATCAACTCGACTACAGGTCCAAGGAGAGAGCAGGACTGTGTTTAATACCTTGATACTCTGGGGAAAGACTCTTAATGCAGGGAATTAGATCTACCTCTCCTTGGATCAAAGTACTCTACCTCCCATTTCCCAGGTGCTGCATGACATCTACAGGTTTAGCGCTCTCCATTATTACAACAGGAATGATAATTAGCTTGGGAAGATGGCGAATGCCACTTGTCCATTGATTATTACAGTTATGCTCTAAACCCGAGTGAGTTATGCAGCACATGTAGTGGTGGAGGCTTGATCCTCCCTCCAATAATCGAGTGTCTCCGGCATGTTATGGGGCATAAGTTGTATTGTATTTTGTCCTAGTATACAAGAAGTTATAAAGATTAGATACTCCGGCCCAATCCTGATTCCTAGCATCTAGCAAAACTTGCAACCACTCTAACACTGATGAGGTTATTATCTGTCCCTGGATAAATTGGAAGGCATCCACACACACACACACACCGGGGCCAGGAGCTGAGTATCGACCCCTGCAACCACAAATAGGTAAGTACATTTACCTCGGGTCAGAGGCGGCTTGAATCTACGAACTATCCACACCAAGCCAGATCACTCATAACTCAGGCATCCAAAGAACTCTGCAATTTGTCCAGAACCGGTGTCCCCATGCTGGTTATTAGTTTTTTATATCTTCTCTCCTGCATGCACTGACTCCCGAGAGATATTAGAAATTTCAAAATTTGCAAAACTGTCCACACCAAGCTAGTGTTATGGAAATTCATTCGACGTCTGTGATCTTGCTGTTGTAATCTCTAGCAGTTATATTAATAAATTAATCTTCACTTTTTTCTAACCATTATTTTCTTCCTTACAGCTCTCTTTTCTTTTCTCCCTCCATTCTCTTTAACTTTTCCCTGTCTCACTGTTATTCCTCCTTTCTCTTAGTGTTTCTTATTCCTCGTCAATCTTTTACCCCTGACTTCTCCTATTCTTTAATTACGCCACATTTTTTTTATTCATAAGAACATAAGAAAGGAGGAACACTGCAGCAGGCCAGTTGGCCCATACTAGGCAGGTCCTTCACAATCCGTCCCACTAACAGAATATTTACTCAACCCAATTTTCAATGCTACCCAAGGTAGTCCTCCTATTTTCTATTATTCCTCGCCTAAATATTTTCCATTTTTCCATTCTACTGCACATTTTTTTTTACCTATTTTCCTTTTTATCCGATCTTTTCACTCTCTTCTCGGCACTCTTCCTATTTCTCATTTTAGTTCCCTCATTTCTCTTCCCCCCTTTCCTCTCCATTCGCGTTCCCTCTTGTCTCACTTGCCCTTATATTCACGCCTCTCCTTTTCTTTCTCTTTCCTATACTTTCCTCTGATTCTTCTCTTCCTATTCTTCACTATTTCCTCTTTCGCTTCCTGCGTCTGTTGGAACAGTTTTGAGAAAGTTGGAAGAACATATATTTTATGCTCCTGTTGTCACCTGTCGCTAAATATTCTCAACCACCTGAAGCTATTGCTATCACCAGGCATTGTGACACACCTGTTATAAGAATTAATCAGGTATCGCAAATTAGCACTGCTCACCATCATCGCTAGTCACCCTAGGCTTCCTTCTTAATAGTGGCGCCTTCACAACCGAATAACACATGGGTTGATGGAGATATTCAACGAATCTCTTTACACCTGTGAATAGGTATCTGTGGGTTAGACGGTTGTTGTTGGCATCCTGTGTGACCAGTAGTAAACTTTAAGTAGTACTGGGGCTTCAAATGAGTCGAGGAAGGGTAATAGCTACTAGCCTGTAAATTGTACTGCGTAAAAAAACATGTATATCATAAGACTTTATCCTTCCACCAGCTATCACCTTTCGTCACACTAACTTACGTGACTTTGCATTAAAACTTTTCATTATAAGTTGATTATGAAAAATTTAAGCTTCTTATATGTTTTACATGTCTGTTTGCCTATTTGCCTATCTTCTCTCTCTCTCTCTCTCTCTCTCTCTCTCTCTCTCTGTCTCTGCCCATGTCCCTGTGTCTCTCTCTTCCTCTCCCTTTCAGTCTTTCTACACGTATCTTAATTCTATTAAAAGTCTTGCAAAATTTCACAAAAATACATTTCTCACACAGTTCAACATCTTACAATTTTCCACTGTTTGTGGAACACAATGTGTAAGCAAAGTTAACTCGATGACTTTGGCACAATGTAAACAAAGCCAGGCAGCTACCGCTTGTTCAACAATGCAATACATCAAGATACAAAAATATAACAATACCACACTAACACACGGACACACTTTCACATCACCCCACCACCACAGTACTACACCCCGAGTACCACACACTAGTCCCCGCAGTATATTTCAACACAACGTCCACTCTCACTCCTCCACAAGTCTGGCCAAAATTTACAGTCGAGATATAAGCTGGTCCACAGAGGCCTGTGTTGGAATTATAGCCGTGTTTAACTTTATCTCGTGTTAACTTTTGCTACGAGAGACTTTATGGCACCTCTTCTTCAAAACGACTAATTGCCTAGGCAAGTATTTTGCTTGGACCGTATGTGGGAGGGACATGGGAATAGGATATGTGCCTAATAGAGTTTAAACTAGCGTATGTTGGACTAACCTAACCTTTCATTTAGAGGTGTACACAAGCTAAAGGAACGTAACCTAACCAAACATGGTATAACCTAACGATACCTAATCTTGCGTAGGTGGACGTAGGTGAAAAAAAAAGATACTTGCTTCAGAATGAAACCTTTTATTCATACAAGAAGCTTTATCAGATTCTCGATAAAACTACTTGTAAGCAAAACATCGTGATAATGAAAGGTCTTTTGCTATACGTGTCCTTTTCCACCACTTGTTTAACAGTTATACTGCAGTGTGACTTGGTCTAATTTAAAAGAACCTAACCAAACCTGACATAACTTAACCTGGCCTCTTGGGGAGTATACAAGTTAACGGGATCTAGAACCAATGTTAGTGCAGTTGAAATACTTATTTATTTCCAAGTTTTGAACAGGTGTTCCTTCAGGTTAAAGCGGAGCTGGAGGAAGATTCATTCCAGGAACAAGGGTACCAACTGCGTCGAATGGAAATTTGTCTATAAAAAAGGATTAAACCTGAAGATGATTGAAGAAAATTCTGTCGAGATTGCCTACAGAGCTGAGGCAGGTAATAGGGTTACTCCCACAACCAGTCAAAATGTTTCTTAAATTGGTATCTATATTCTCCATCTAAGCTCCATTAAACTAGTCCCTTTGTCTCCTATTTTTATCCTTGTTACAAAAATCCCTGTCCATAAATTTAATCTGAGAAGCCCTAACAAGAACATTCCTAGTATCACTAGTGGCTGTCATTGTGTCGTTCTTGACAGTTGCACTTGGGAAAACTTTCTAACACTTCAGTTGCACTTGGGAAGACTTTCTAACACTTCAGTTGCACCAGCACTGTAAATCCACTAAGCATATCTTCGTAGGATACAGGTCAACTCGCTACTCACTGCCTCCTGTGACTTCATGCTCTTCTCATTATTTAAACTATATTTATCAAGGTGGCTTCTAAATTTATCCGTTATTATCGATTCTTCTAACTCTGGTCTACAAACGTTTAAAAAAAATTGTTTCGGAGATAATTTTTTTTTTTTTTTGCTAGATGAAAAATAATATGACCATAATAACAATCGATTGGCTAAAAGAAATTGTATATATATTTTTTGAACAGTTAAGCAGCGTGGATTTCAACGAAGAGTCTTTTTCTAGTATAATTTATTTACCCTTCTCCTTTCCCAGGTCGAAGTTAACAGCATCTGTCCTGAGTCAATATTTTTATAATAGAGCAAATTTGCTATTTTATGCATCATGTGTGTGAAGCGAGAGCTTTTGCCACCAGGCCACTGACCACAGTACTTTGCAATATCCTTTCCATATCTGATTTAACCAACTTAACATCATAGTTTCGAATCCTTATTGATTAAATATCCTCAGAATCCAATTTATTTATCTTCCCCATTTTTTTAAACAGTCTTTCGCTTGTATATCTTGAATAATATCTTCCCTCGTTCTATGCCGGACAAGAAAATGCAGATTCAGGATTCTCAGTATTTCTACATAGGGAAGTATTATTATACAGTGAATTCACATCATCCTTTTTTTAGTATATTCTCCAATGGATTAATATCCATTCTGTAGTAATAAATTAGACGTTTTGTCAACCAGTGTCTTTATCAATATATTACAAGGACATAAATGGAGGACTGAAGAAGAGGAGGCAATCAGTCCCTCAACCTCAACTTTCTAAAGTCTTGTGAATATAATTCTGCCAGGCTGACGGACTGATTACCTCTTGTACAGTCTTGCAGTTATGTCTCTATTATGTTTTGACACGTTACAAACAATACATGGACACAGGTTATATATAGGCTTAGAGAGAGGTGTAGTAGTAATAATACACGGGGTAGAAAAAGTCGACTTGTACATGAGTGAAAAATGTTATATAAAGTAGGCCTATATATTCTCTCTGTGTCCATGTATTGTTTGTAACGGCTTGATAAAGCTCCTGGAGAGCGAAACGTTGCCACAATAAAATGTCACATTAGTTGCACGTGTGTTCTTTTACCTAACATGTATTGATAAAGCCAGTTGTTGGCGAAACGTCTACAAAGTAGAGATACCCAGATGTTACAAGTATTTAATTTATTCGTATGGTATACCACTGCCATCCATTCTGAAGTATGGTATACACTGCCATCCATTCTGAAGTATGGTATACTACTGCCATCCATTCTGAAGTATGGTATACCACTGCCATTCTTTCTGAAGTATGGTATACCACTGCCATCCATTCTGAAGTATGGAGACCTGAACTGCGTTGCGTAATCTAAATAAGGCCTTAATGATGATGTACGCAGTAGTGGAGAGCACAAAATGCATTCACTAGAACATGTTTAGTGGAAACGTTTCGATTCTGGGATCTTGGTCACTCCGAAACGCATCCGATAAATGTGTCGTAGGGATTTCATATCGTACCTGCACTACATTTCGGTGTCACATAATTTTGCACTTATGTGCAAGTAAAACCTGTGGAACCGACTCATGTAACACTAAGCACTTTCATTGAAACTTTCAATTGCCTCAAGCTTCAGCAGTGCAATTACTAATTAGATTTATGTTGCTCCCAGTGGGTGAAATATCTCATAATAAAATATCTTAAGAGTTGAATAAGTGACTTTATTCAATAGGTTTTTGATATCGTTATACCTAGCACCTACAATGATTAATTTTATGTGACATGGTGATACCGACAACTTGTAGGTAGAGAGAGATTTTATACAATATTTAATCGGATTATTAAGGGAACTTCTCGTCTCTGCTACACAAAGTTAACACCGTCACTGGATGACACACTGCACTTTGATCACTCAGGTTTACCAGACTACTCATATTTACGTTTGTCCAGATTTTTTTTTACCTAATATATTATCTTTAATATATTACTCCTTTGCTGACAGGTACTTCTCAAGCCCAACCCCTCTCTCATCAGCTGGACGACTACTACTACCACTACTACCCCTAATACTACTACCACTACTACTACTACTACCACTACCCTCTCGCAGCTTGCCACCTGATTCCCGTCACTATATACTCGTCTCATATTTGTCTATTTATTAGGACTGAAGAAGCCATTTGTTTCAGGCCTTTTATTAAGAAAAGTCTTGATCAGTGCATATGTCCCTCTTGCCAACATATACTACGTAAAACCTGCCTAGCACGGGCCAGTAGGTATACTGTAGTGCTCTTCTAATCTTATCCCCTTTATGAATGAATAGAACCTGTAACGCATGGGCCATTTGGCCTACAGGAGAATGAACTGGATGGTTGCTTCAAAGTTGGTATAAATTACATACTGTTTAAAAGATCTAATCAAGGGCGTTGCCTGGAAAATGCTTGGATAGCTACCACCACCATCATCTCCAGGAACTACGGCAGCATTATGATTTCAGAAGTCTTGGCTGAATTAATGTTTTACCAAAATACTGCAATCACCTAGCAGTTGAAGGTTTCGAGCACTGCAATTGGCCTCCTGGCCCATATTTACGAGGAACCTCTCCCACCCTTGTATTCTTTTATCCACGCTTCGCCTTCATATTCTTTTCCTGCGATTATCTCTGTAGGACTGACGAAGAAATTCGTGGAAAAAAAATCCTAATACTGCTCATGTTTCTATTCTTTTGACGTACTTCGTTTAGGAACAACACTATTTGACTTGAAGGTCGACAGAAAGTCCACAAACTAATATAATTTTTACACTTCTTGTCACAGCAAGACGCAAGGACAAAGAAGTTTCATTATAGGATTTATTTAATTGCATATAGGATCTCTAGCAGTGCCTTCCTCAACGAGTAATATATATGTATATACGAGTTTTTTTTTTTTCTAAACTTCAATATCCAACAAGTTTCATTAACAATTGTGGGAGAAAAGCCGAGAGAATCATACACTTTCCCAGACAATGACAAACGTTGGATATATTCTCAGTATTTACAGTCAGCCAGGTTTCATACCTCTCCAATTTTCTTGCCAAGAGTAACACCAACGCAGCCAATTTCACAACCGGCACTATCACGAATTTAGGTTTTAAGGAAGACACAAAGAATCTTTCGTTAGTGTCTACAGTCTAGACCATACGAAATAGAGGATGTAACAATCTATACGTAGTGGAGACTTCTTGAAGCTTTGATCTAAGCATCAGTTCATATGTCAAAGACATTGTTTACACAATGCCTGCACTTTACGTCGGAACTTTCAAACTCATGAACTTCAAGGCGCCTAATTAGTTATCAAGGTAATTGGTCAGCACCACAGACGTACAGAATCTGTCCTCTCAGCCACTAACAATACCATCACAAAAAAAAAAATCTTGCAATTTTATGACTTCAGAAGTTTTTGGTAGGCTCATACTGCTCAAATTAGACACAATCATCAAATACCATGCAGCGCCTGATTTTGTACCTGCTATTCATGGATTGAAAAAAAAGCAGGGCAGGTGAAACGTCACTTTAATAAACGTGCATTAAAACTGCTTTCGTGTCTTGTAGTACTTGTATATTCTTATGTACAAGACATAAAACAAGTGAAGCAAAAGTTCAGAGGAAACTTATTCACGATGTATAACATATTTAGTAGTTTCAATAAAGGGATTAAAGACTGTCTGGATGGAGTGGAATCAGGACACAAATTGAGGTTTATCACTGGAACAAAATATGAGATCTTTTTCACTCTGAGGGGAAGTGAGAGAATGGATGCACTAGGGGAGGAAATATTAGAGTCAAATTCCATACATGAATTCATAGGTAAATACAACTAGACCGAAGTGGTTGGGGCCGCATCACGATGGCCGATTAATGGAGAAGAGCCGGTTGTCAAGGGCCAGGAACACGATCCCCACACACGCACACTTTAACACACACACACACACACACACACACACGTCAGGGTTCAGGAACCCGTAGGTCAAATAAGAATTTACGGGGAACTAGTTGTGTCCGGCGGCGGCCGTACCTTTTGCACTTAATGGTGCCGAATGATTGTAGAGCTGAGAGGCTGCGATGATAGCGTCTTGGGGCGTGTGGGCGAGAGACGAGAGTGCTCTTACTTCTTCATGATGGGTGATATTTGTAGGATAGGGAGACAGGAAGACTGGAATAAGAGCATGAAAGGTGGGTGAAGGCGGAGGAAGAAATGTAGGTATAGAAGGAGGTAGGAGAAGGAGGGGGGAAGAGAAATAGAGGGAGGAGGTGGAGGAAAAGATAAGTGGAGAAGGAAGACTAGATGAGAAGAGGTGCACGAAAGAGATGTGTCTGGTGGAGTAGGAAAAGCAGAGTGAGGAGAATGTTGTTGCTGCTGCTGCAGCTGCTGCTGCTGCTGCAGCTGCTGCAGCTGCTGTAACTAAAGCTTCAGCTGCAGATACATCTACATTATTTCAGTTAGATACTTGTAAAAATAAACTGCTTCCAATATATCAAACTGTCAAGGATCTACATTTTTTTCCACTGTAAAATACCAATTTCTAAAAATTTGGATTACTAATATATTCACAAAGAAGCGTTAAACTCGGAAGGCTCCAACACTTGATCCGAGAAAAATGAAATGGCAATTCCATGAATAAACAATCATTCAGCATTAAAATACCCCTACTGATGGGTATTACGGAACCATCAGTTACTCTCCTGTGGTTAGTAGTATTGCTAATAATGATCTTCGTCCCTTCAGGAGAGGTGAATTGAGGCTGGTGAGGCGTTGTGGATCCAGAAGAGTTGGGGATCTGAGTTTGCTTTCCTTGGATGCAGGCTGATCATCTCCCGTCCCCTTGCTCTGTGTGACCACGAGTTTAGCGCTCCCCCGTGAATGTAATAATAATAATTCTTAATAATAATAATTCTTAATAATAATAATTCTTAATAATAATAATTCTTAATAATAATAATTCTTAATAATAATAATTCTTAATAATAATAATTCTTAATAATAATAATTTTAATAATAATAATTCTTAATAATAATAATTCTTAATAATAATAATTCTTAATAATAATAATTCTTAATAATAATAATTCTTAATAATAATAATTCTTATTACCAATAATTCTTAATTCATAATAATAATAATAATTCTTAAAATAATAATAATAATAATTCTTAAAATAATAATAATAATAATTCTTAAAATAATAATTCTAAATTCTTAATAATAATAATAATTCTTAATACTAATAACAATAATAATTATTTTTTCAAAAATCACCTTCGTGTGGGTTCTAAGTACAAGATGCCTCTAATGGACTCTTATTTTTTCTCCTCTGTTACGTCTTACCACCTATTTTATTTTACGTTCATTTTCTTACGAACTTCAGAACTTCAGTTTCTTAGCGCTCCCTGTAAACTTACAAATACTCTTTAGATTAAGTTAGGCTAAGTTTGGCTATCTTAGGTTATATTTCGTGATGATAACATGTCTCACTAGCGATAAGCAAACGGAGGGTCGAGTCTCCACTGCTCATTGAAAATCTGTTGCAAATAAATGTAAAATTTAATTTATTAAAGTGACTTGACTGAAGAACACCAAAATTTATGTGTGTTCATATGTTATATATATATATATATATATATATATATATATATATATATATATATATATATATATATATTTTATTCTTCCTTGAAGTCTTTTTATCCACTTCTCCGAGGCAATGGGTCCCACAATTGACACCAGAGGTGGACCCCATCCTATATATATATATATATATATATATATATATATATATATATATATATATATATATATATATATATATATATATCATTACAAAATCACCTGAAAGTTGTCTTGTGATTATGTAGAGGTTATTTATAAAATATTCTCTCCCCCTTCCTTTCTCACTCCTAAATGTTTGTTATGAGGAATGCCATGGGGATTATCCCATCCCTCATGCTGACCCATCTCTCTCTTCCTTCACCTCTTCCTTTGTCTCTTCTAATCTTCTCTTTCTCTTTTCCCATCGTCATCTTTTTACTCCTCTCTAGCTGTCTCTCTCTCTCTCTCTCTCTCTCTCTCTCTCTCTCTCTCTCTCTACAGACACACACAGTTTCTTGAAACAGCTAAATTTATTTAAAAAAACAAAATTATTTATTCCTGGAAGGAGAAAATTTGAGGGTGAATTTATTTGAGTATTTAAAATAATCAAAGGGCGAGAAAATATTGATTTAGAAAATTACTTTCAAATTTCCCAGTCAAAACAACACGCATCTTGGGTTTAAATATTGTAGGTAAATTATTTTCTTTCATCAAATCAAAATATTTTGTCTTTGATTTAGTTAATATATGAAACGTTATTATATTCATCAGGAAACGCTAAACCCGCAGGGGGTCATGCAATAACAATGAAATGGGAGGCAATGTGGTTTGATCCAAGGAACGGGAGTGAAGCTCCTATTAATCGGAGCAAGATCCCTTCAATGCCATGTAAGAAATTTATAATCGGTGGAGAGAAGGGAACAGGAAATGCCCCCAGGCATACCTGGGGGCATTTCCTGTTTCCTCCTCTCTTTCTCCCTCCCTCCCTCACTCCAGTCAATATATCCTTTGGGATCATGTTGGCTCGGACATCTTTCTTTTTTCCTGCAACTTTGCAAACTCCTGATGTGTTGATTGGAACACGAAAGGCCTAGAGCTATCATTCTACTCCACGGGTGGCTGTTTTGCATAATGTATCGCTTGGTTTGCGATATTTGCATAATGTATAGATGAATTGAATAAACACCTAAATTTACGATATAGTTTCATTATTATTATTATAAATATTTTAAATATTATTATTAATGTATTCGTGGTTAAGCACTAAACCTCAAGGGGATATAAACCTTGGGAATAGGAGGTAATCAGGTTCGGTCCATGCGAGAATACCTCCAGTTACTTGAATCAAGAGCCCCCTCATTGGGATCAAGGAACCTCACTCGAAGAGACCAAAAAAAATCTTACTTGAAGTGATTTTGGGTCCATGAACTTCATGTCAGTTACCTTGATGCTGGTAAAGAACTTTGATCCAAGGGTTTGGTGCTCTGACTGCTGTGACTTCATAATGATTCGTGACGGACCGAAACGTCGTGTTTAGTGGCAAATGTTGTGACACTTGGGCCATCATGAGGGTTCGGGATGGAGAAACGTCGTTTTTAGTGGCAAATGTTGTGACACTTGGGAGATCATGAGGGTTCGGGATGGACCGAAACGTCGTCTAGTTTCCTCTTCAAGAATGAATTACTTGTTAATTACTGCGGCCACGATATCGCTATTTTCATTCTTGATTTAGGTCTAAACGGCTGCAAAAATTTTCATTTTATGCAGAATTATTAAAACAAAATGAACTGCAAGTGAAATGTATTAAACAGTTGTTTAAAAATTATGCTGTTCATCAAAATTATCAATTAAGTTTAGGACGTTAAAACGTGTAATGTTATTTTCTGAGAGAAGGCGAAGAGGAGGTGGAGAAGAAAATGGAGGAGGGAGAGGGTGGGTGAGGCAGGGAGGAGGAGGGAAGGAATTGGGGAATAATGGTGGAGGTGGGTGTTGGCGATGGGAAAGAGGGTGAGAAAGAGAGAGGAAAAAAGGGAGAAGGGTTGACGATGGAGATTAGTTGAATAAACTTAATTTTTTTTTTTGGCTGGTGGGGAAAACTTACCCCCACCTTCTTGCCCCATGGCCCCAATTTCCTAATTATCCTAATGAATAATTTACAAAATGAATAGCCTCGGAGAATATAATTATTATATAAGAAAACTGAACACCAATCTGTTAAATGGATATTGAATAAGGATAAATAATTTTCTGAATAATTTTTTGCATGTTTAATTAGTTATGCAATTAACTTTGCGGAAATTAAGGATCGCACAACAACAACAACACGGGCCCGAGGGATTGCAGGGTTATAAATATTAAGCAATTTGAAGCTCGCGTTTGTCAGGAGATGAATGATTACAACTCTCTATAATTGTGCAAGTCTGAAAAATTGTCTCCATCGGGAGTAGTGAGAGATTAGGTGAGAGGGAGAGTGAGAATACGTATGAATATACAGAAAAAAAAACAAGATTATAAACTCCTGCCATTAATAATGATGTTGATTCTATGTTGACAGGACACACAAGCACGAAATGCTCTGCGTAACCCGGGGCTTTCTATAAAGTATGTCATGTCAATACTGTCAACTAATTCTTAATAAGCTGTACGATGCACTTTATAGAAATAAAAATTAGTATTATTAATATTATCCTTATTATTATTATTAAGCAAAATTCTCTCTATATTTTCATTTATTCCATTCAAAAAAAGACATGTTTTAGTGGACACCAGGAAGCTACATTGAATTTGTACCGAGGACAGACAAATTCCATACACATATTTAAGCCTGTGACAGAAAAGACCATGAACAGTAATGCCCGCAAAATAAGCCTAAAATTCAGATACAGGAGCCAGGACTCGACCCTGAGAAAGTACAATCTCTGATTGCAAACATGAGCGTACGTACACACACACACACACACACACACACACACACACACACACACAACCAGTCATGGTACGTGGCGAGGTTTCAGACTGGGCGAGTGTGATTAGCGGGGTTCCACAGGGGTTAGTCACAGGGGTTAGTCCTAGGGGTTAGTCCTATTACCTGTAACGTTTCTGGTATATGTGAATGATATGAAGGAAGGGATAGTGTCTTTGTTTGCAGACGATATGAATCTAATGAGGAGAATTCAATCGAATGAGGATCTGGCAGGACTACAAAGGGATCTGGACAAGCTGCAAGCCTGGTCCAGAAACTGGCTCCGGGAGTTTAACCCCACCATGTGCAAAGTCATGAAGATTGGAGAAGGGCAAAGAAGACCGCAAAGAGAGTACAGGCTAGGGGAACCAAAGACTGCAAAACTCACTCAAGGAAAAGGATCTTGGGGTGAGTATAATATCGAGCATATCTCTTGAGGCGCATATCAACCAAATAACTGCTGCAGCATATGGGCGCCTGGCAAGCCTAAGAATGGCGTTTCAACGTCTCAGTAAAGAATCGTTCAAGACTATATACACAGTTTACGTCAAGCCCATGTTGGAGTATGCAGCACCAGTCTGGAATCCACACCTGATGAAACACGTCAAGAAATTAGAAAAAGTGCAAAGATTTGCAACAAGACTAGTCCCAGAGCTAAAGGGAATGTTTTATCAAGAGAGGTTAAGAGAAATCGACCTGACGATACAGGAGGTATAGGGAGGGACATGATAACGACATAAAATACTGAGGAATTGACAAGGTGGATAGGGACAGGATGTTTCAGAGATGGGACAAAGCAACAAAGAGTCAATATTGGAAGTTGAAGGCTCCGATGAATCACGGGAATATTAGGAAGTATTCCTTCGGTCATAGAGTTATCAGGAAGTGGAACAGTCTTGAGAGTGATGCAGTAGAGGCAGGATCCATACATAGCTTTAAGAAGAGGTATGATAAAGCTCATGGAGCAGGGAAAGAGTGGCCCTAGTAGTGGCCAGTGAAGAGGCGGGGCCATGAGCTATGAATCGACCCCTGCAGCCACAAATAGGTGAGTACAAATAGGTGAGTACACGTACACGTACACACACACACACACACACACATACACACTCACTGTTGCGTGAGGATATTCCCCGAAACATCCTTGCCATCCTTCTCACTCGTGGCCGCACACAACTGCCTGGCTAACCATCCTACTCACTAACACTAATTAGGTACGTTACTTGCCTTCACCCACCACCGCCATGCAATAAATGCCATGACTCACATGCAATAAGAATTATTGCAACAGAACACTTTATTGGTTGAAAGGAATTCGATATTAGTCGAGTTTTGGGCAATGTTCGTGTTTGTGCTACGAGATGGTTTGTTGTTTGAGTTGACTGTGTGTGTACTCACCTAGTTGTACTCACCTAGTTGTGGTTGCAGGGGTCGAGTCATAGCTCCTGGCCCCGCCTCTTCACTGATCGCTAATAGGTCCTCTCTCTCCCTGCTCCAGAAGCTTTATCAAACCTAGTCTTAAAACTATGTATGGTTCCTGCCTTCACTACGTCACTTTCCAGACTATTCAACTTCCTGACAACTCTATAACTAAAATAATACTTCCTAACATCCCTTTAGATGAGTCTTCAATTTCCAATTGTGACCCATTGTTTGTGTCTCATCTCTGGAACATCCTGTCTCTGTCCACCATGTCAATTCCTCGCAGTATTTTGTATGTCGTTATCATGTCTTCCCTAACCCTCCTGTCCTCCAGTGTCGACAGGCCGATTTTCTTTAACCTTTCTTTGTAGGACATTCCCCTTAGCTCTGGAACTAGTCTTATTGCAAACCTTTGCACCTTCTCTAATTTCTTGACGTGCTTGACCAGGTGTGGGTTCCAAACTGGTGCTGTATATCCCAGTATGGGCCTAACGTACAAGTGTACAGAGGTATTGGAACGCTATTCTCAGGTTTGCTAGACACCCATATGTTGCAGCAGTTATCTGGTTGATTTGCGCCTCAGCAGATGTGCTCGGTATTATACTCACCCCAAGATCCTTTTCCTTGAGTGAGGTTTGCAATCTTTGGCCCCTTAGCCTATATTGTGTCTGCGGTCTTCTTTGCCCCTCCCCGACCTTCATTACTTTAAATTTGGCAGGGTTAAATTCGAGGAGCCAGTTACTAGACTAGTCTTCCAGCCTGTCCAAGTAATAATAATAATAATAATAATAATAATAATAATAATAATAATAATAATTTTATTTCATTGCAAGTCTATTTGTAGTCCTGCCTGATCCTCATCCGATTTAATTCTTTTCATTAACTTCTCATCATCTGCAAACAGGGACACGTCTGAGTTTATCCCATCCGTCATTTCGTTCACATTTACGAAAAATAGTATTGGTCCTAGGACTAACCCCTGTGGAACCCCCCTCGTCACAGTCGCCCATTCTGACACCTCGTCACGTACCATGACTCGTTTTTGCCTCCCTGTCAGGTATTCTCTGATCCATTTCAGTGCTTTTCCTTTTATACGTGCCTGATCCTCTAGTTTTTGCACTAATCTCTTGTGAGGAACTGTGTCGAAGGCCTTCTTGCAGTCCAAGAAAATACAATCTACCCACCCCTCTCTCTCGTGTTTTACTTCCGTTACCTTGTCATAAAACTCCAGTAGATTTGTGACATAGGATTTTCCTTCCCTGAATCCGTGCTGGTTGTCGTTCATAAGCTTGTTCCGTTCTAGGTGCTCCACCACTATACACGTCAATGACACTGGTCTATAGTTTAGTGCCTCGTGTCTGTCTTCTTTCTTAGAAATGGGGACCACATTTTCGTCTTCTGTACCTCAGGTAGTTGCCCAGTTTCAATGGATGTGTTGAAAATTGTTGTTAGTGGCACACACAGCATCTCCGCTCCCTCTCTAAGGATATTGTCTGGTCCTACTGCCTTTGAGGTATCAAGTTCACTTAGCAGCTTCTTCACCTCCTCCTCGGTTGTGTGTGTGTTTCATCCAGCACTTGATGGCATATCCCTTGTTGGTGTACCCCCCTATTCTGACTTTTGGAGTCCTTTCTGTCTCCACTGTAAATACTTCCTTAAATCTCACGTTGAGCTCCTCACATACTTCTTGGTCGTTTCTTGTGAGCTCCCCACCATCTTTCCTCAGCCTGATTACCTGGTCCTTGTCTTCCTCCTGATGTGGCTATACAAAAGCTTCGGGTCAGACTTGACTTTCGATGCTATGTCGTTTTCGTACTGTCGCTGAGCCTCCCTCCTTATCTGTGCATACTCGTTTCTGGCTCTCCTACCAATCTCTTTATTTTCATGGGTCCTTTGTGTTCTGTACTTTTTCCATTCTCTAGTGCACTTAGTTTTTGCTTCCCTGCACATTTGGGTAAACCAAGGGCTCGTTCTGGTCTTCCCATTATTTCTGTTGGTTTTGGGAACAAACCTCTCCTCTGCCTCCTTGCATTTTGTTGTCACATAGTCCATCATTTCGTTTACTGATTTTCCTACCAATTCTCTTTCCCACTGAATCTCCTGCAGGAAGTTTCTCATGCCTGTGTAGTCCCCTCTTTAGTAGTTTGGCTTTTCCTATCCTACTCTTGTTACCCTCTCCACTTGTAACTCTACTATGTATTCAACGCTTAGAATCACGTGATCACTAGCTCCGAGGGGCCTTTCATACGTTATGTCCTCGATGTCCGAGCTACTCAGGTTGAATACGAGATCCAGTGTGTGTGAGTGTGCGAGAGAGAGAGAGAGAGAGAGAGAGAGAGAAAGAGAGAGAGAGAGAGAAAAGAGAGAGAGAGAGAGAGAGAGAGAGAGAGACAGACAGACAGACAGAGACAGAGACAGGAGCAGCAAGGGAGGTATGCAGAGGCTGACGCATGTAAAAATAAGTGCACATAGAGAGACTGAAAAAGATGGATATATATATATATATATATATATATATATATATATATATATATATATATATATAAACACATATGACAAACGAACCCACACAGAAATAATACAAAAGCTAAGAAGAAAAATGGACATTTCTCTTGCAATAATTTCAGCTACAGAAAGCATCTGGTCACTATGGCGTTGCACCAGTTACTTTTTTTTTAAATAAATTGAATTTGGTCGACCGTGACTTTTGTAAAAAAAAGTCGGTCAGCATCAAGGCTCAGAATTTTGAAGTCTCATAGCTAGAGGCGCGTTATTTTACGAACGAATTGTGTGTTTATTTGGGAATTTAAACTAGGCGTAAAATCTTCCAGTCAGCTTTGATTGCTTCGGGACTCAATTTTAACATTTCACAAGACCAATGGAAATTGAATTATGTAACTACATTAGCCGTCAGGTCACTTGTCCTCTATGTTGTGTTAGTCACTGCACCTGTGTTAGTTCATGCACCTGTGTTAGTCCCTGCACCTGTGTTAGTTCATACACCTGTGTTAGTCCCTGCACCTGTGTTAGTCCCTGCACCTGTGTTAGTCCCTGCACCTGTGTTAGTTCATGCACCTGTGTTAGTCCCTGCACCTGTGTTAGTCCCTGCACCTGTGTTAGTTCATGCACCTGTGTTAGTCCCTGCACCTGTGTTAGTCCCTGCACCTGTGTTAGTCCCTGCACCTGTGTTAGTCCCTGCACCTGTGTTAGTCCCTGCACCTGTGTTAGTCCCTGCACCTGTGTTAGTCCCTGCACCTGTGTTAGTCCCTGCACCTGTGTTAGTCCCTGCACCTGAGTTAGTCCCTGCACCTGTGTTAGTCCCTGCACCTGTGTTAGTCCCTGCACCTGTGTTAGTCCCTGCACCAGTGTTAGTCCCTGCACCTGAGTTAGTCCCTGCACCTGAGTTAGTCCCTGCACCTGTGTTAGTCCCTGCACCTGTGTTAGCCACTGCACCTGTGTTAGCCACTGCACCTGTGTTAGTCCCTGCACCTGTGTTAGTCCCTGCACCTGAGTTAGTCCCTGCACCTGTGTTAGTCCCTGCACCTGTGTTAGCCACTGCACCTGAGTTAGTTCCTGCACCTGTATTAGTCACTGCACCTGTGATAGTCACTGCACCTGTGTTAGTCTCTGCACCTGTGTTAGTTCCTGCACCTGTGTTAGTCCCTGCACCTGTGTTAGTCCCTGCACCTGTGTTAGTCCCTGCACCTGTGTTAGTTCATACACATAAGTTAGTTTCTGCACCTGAGTTAGGTAATGTAACTTAGGTCAGGGAAACAAATATATTAGATTTACTTAATTTTTAAAGGGGTGGAGAGGTAAGCCAGGAAAAGGCCTCGGTCAGATGACCAAAAGCTCCAGCTGTGGTTCATCATATGACTAAGACCCGAGTCAGGAAACTCTTGTCCTGTTTCCTGTGTGATTTACCCTACCTAACCTAACCTAACCTAACACCTGGAGTATAAGAAGAGTTTCTTTTCTATCCGTTAATTTTCCAAACAGATAAGGATCTTTTATTACCTAATTCGTACAGGAATTTTTGTGAAGTTTTCATTTTTGACTGTGGATAAATTTTTCCCTATCCTATTTTAAATTCTGAAGTCTTTGTAAGTTACCTTAGAGAACAAACAGCTGTATTCCACTTTTATTATGAAGTTCTGTATTTCACATTTTATGATAAACTGCTGAATTTCACTTTTCATGGCACACTGTTCTATTTAACCTTTTATGATAAATTGTGTATTTTACATCTGTGGATTAAGTGCTGCGTTTCATAATAAACTGTTGTGTTTTGTGCTGAATTTGATGTATGGTTCATAATTCTTATTAGCTACCAAACTCTTTTACGGCGTGTAATTTAAAATATATAGGTGCATAAAATGTAACAAAAATCCTACAATATTAGTTAATAATCTGGGCCTAAACTGTGTATATATATATATATATATATATATATATATATATATATATATATATATATATATATATATATATATATATATATATATATACACAACGAACCGGCCGTATCCCACCGAGGCAGGGTGATTTAAAATGAAAAACGATAGTTTTACTTTTTAAGTTTAGTAATTTTAGTCGCCTCTTGCGACCCGCATGGCTTACAGATGAAGAACTCTTTTCGAATTCCCCATGGAAATAAGAGGAAATAAAGAAGAACAAGAACTATTAAGAAAATATTAGAAAACCCATATGGGTAGGTAATTATATATGCGTGTAAATGCATGTGCAGTGTGACCTAAGGGTAAGTAGAAGTAGAAAGATATACCCGATATCCCGCGTGTTTGGGACACAATAAAAGACACCAGCAACTATTCTTCCATCTATTCGTATTCTCCTCAAAGCCATAAATCCATAGACGAGTCATAATGGAAGACTGTTATTAAATAAACAGAATAATGGGTGAGGACTCTTATAGCTAACATACAAACATCAATACACAAGTCACCCTCACACATAATGTAACTTATAGTGAGGTTTCGGTCTGACTTGTCCCATTAACAAGTCACGGTATTGTGCCTTTTCATTCTTTCTAAATACCAATGCATACATATTCATAGATACAACACACACACACACATTTACTTACTTGTATTAATATTTATTTGATTAACATTGCAATACAGATTATATACCACGTGAAGTGTATCTATTAGAAAATATGCAACGAAAGGAATATAACTGTGTATATTAATCAAGAGGTGTATATCACTCATACTTAAGACGTGAATATCTCTTATTTTTGATACATCAAAAATTGTATCTCACTGAACATACACAGATATATTTCTTTGCTTCCTAGTATACTGGTGAAAAGCAACCTCAATAACACTAATTCAATTGATGGGTTTTTAAGCTAACAAAGCATGATATTGGTGTCATTATTATTATAGCTAGTTCTAAGGCCTATTGACTGCACATTAACCTTGAAGGCTGCAAATCGCATGTGTGCTATCATGGATTTATTTTTGTATCCTAAGCACAGTGATTCAATTTAACTCTGAGTATATATACTATAGGATATTCTTCACTGACTATATATACTCTTGTATTAGTAGATGATCAAGTAATAGCAAACGCTTTAATTTATTCTTACCTTTCCATTAGTTTATTTTTTATTACAGTTTTTATTACCTTCAACTGTTATATATCAATAAAATATAGGTATCAAAGACTATATAATAATAGTTTAAATTTTATAATCTATTGTCATTCTAGTTTTAATATGCTTTTTTATATTAAGTATTAAGAGATCTTTTCACGTCAGTTTTAAATTCTTCTTTAAATCTTTACGAAAATAAGAAAACAAGGACTTTATATTAAGTATGCAAAAATACGCTAAATTTTCTGAATATACGCGCCAAATATGACATCACTAGTAGAAAAAAACGCTTGAAAATTCCCCGGGGAAATCTTGTCAGCTGATTTAGGGGTCGTTGTGCCCCCATCAGACGCCTCCTGAGAGGTTCCGTATGTAAACAAGATGATCCTGGGAGACTGGACAGGGCAGGCAGGATTTTCTGAAGGAAATAAAAATGCTAAGAGTAAAGACGTGTGTATGTGCACTCACCGATTTGTGTTGGTGCATATCTGTGTAATTGCCTGTTTGTAATTAACTTTATGATTTCAAGGGTGATCAGCATCAGTTCTTAGCCCCGTCTCTTAATTTTCACCTCAATGGGGAAAATAAAAAATCGAATCTGTTTACGAATCTCAGTTTAACTGGCTTTATTTTTTTCATTAGCAAAACTATTTCACCCATTTGCCAATTTTATGTTTAAAAATGTTTTTTCCTATTTTCCGGAAGCTCATTTCAGTACATATTTTCCATTCACTTCCTATTGTACTAGTTACGGATCTAGTGAAAATGTTTTCTTACCCAATCCTCTTTATATCCTGTTAGTGTTATCAAATTAAATCTGAAGGAATGGAGATGATTAGGCTATCTCTATTCCTACCTCTGGAAAGTATTTTTTAAAAGGCTAACTCAGGAACTACATTTTAATTAAAAAAATGTGCATCTCGCGATTCTTTTACATTATTTCTTGGAAAAATGTGTTTAAACACTGATAATATATATATATATATATATATATATATATATATATATATATATATATATATATATATATATATATATATATATATATATATATATATAATGCTTTAACTCATTAAATTCATTAATCTGCAGCCTCTCACACCTATGACAACAGCTGTCTGATAAAATAACTTACATTGCAGGATTTAAAAAAAAGGTAGAATGTTCTAGTATTTTTTTAAAATTAAACAGGAAGGGATTTAAACAATGTGGTGTGACACACAGTAATGTCAGGTGTCTGCCTGTGTTTACAGCATAACCTAGTTCGTATGTGTGTGTACTCACCTATTTGTGGTTGCAGGGGTCGAGTCATAGCTCCTGGCTCCGCCTCTTCACTGATTGCTACTAGGTCCTCTCTCTCCCTGCTCCATGTGTGTGTGTGTTGGATTTAGTCATATGATGATCCGCCACAAGAGTTTTTTTGGTCACATGACCGAGGCCTTCTGCTGGCTTACTGGTCCACCCTTTAAAATTTGCTATGTTAGTTAATACAGTGCTAAAACAACTAAGAACAATTTCCAAGAAGAATACCTGATCTTTATCAAACACACACACACACACACACACACACACACACACACACACACACACACACACGTGCCTTTGGCAAGCAATAACTAACACAACTGACCAAGTAATGAGTAATGACATTGCCATCTCAGAGAAATTAAGTTATTTAATATTTAACATACCTGTGTTATTTATTATCAGTTCAGCATTAAGCTTTCCCTTATATATTGAACATAGTCATTATTATTTAAAACTAAATAAATAAAAATATAGCAGAGGTATCGGTATAGCCGAAAATTGGGTATTGGTATTGACAAATATTTTGGTATCGTCCCATCACAATTGTTTATATATATATATATATATATATATATATATATATATATATATATATATATATATATATATATATATATATATATACATATATATATATATATATATATATATATATATACATATATATATATATATATATATATATACATATATATACATATATATATGTATATATATATACAGCTCCCGGCTGAGATGCCGGGAGCAATGGGCTAGTAACCCCTTCTCCTGTACAAATCTACTAGAAACGAGAAGAAGAAAAACTTTATAAAATTGGGTTGTCTGAATGTGCGTGGATGTAGTGCGGATGATAAGAAAGAGATGATTGCCGATGTTATGAATGAAAAGAAGTTGGATGTCCTGGCCCTAAGCGAAACAAAGCTGAAGGGGTAGGCGAGTTTCAGTGGGGATAAATAAATGGGATTAAGTCAGGAGTATCTGAGAGAGTTAGAGCTAAGGAAGGGGTAGCAATAATGTTGAAGGATCAGTTATGGAAGGAAAAGAGGGAATATAAATGTGTAAATTCAAGGATTATGTGGATTAAAATAAGGGTCGGATGCGAAAAGTGGGTCATAATAAGCGTGTATGCACCTGGAGAAGAGAGGAGTGTAGAGGAGAGAGAGATTTTGGGAGATGTTAAGCGAATGTATAGGAACTTTTGAACCAAATGAGAGAGTAATTGTGGTAGGGGACCTAAATGCTAAAGTGGGAGAAACATGCAGAGAGGGTGTAGTAGGTAAGTTTGGGGTGCCAGGTGTAAATGATAATGGGAGCCCTTTGATTGAACTTTGTATAGAAAGGGGTTTAGTTATAGGTAATACATATTTTAAGAAAAAGAGGATAAATAAGTATACAAGATATGATGTAGGGCGTAATGACAGTAGTTTGTTGGACTATGTATTGGTAGATAAAAGACTGTTGAGTAGACTTCAGGATGTACATGTTTATAGAGGGGCTACAGATATATCAGATCACTTTTTAGTTATAGCTACAGTGGGAGTAAAAGGTAGATGGGATACAAGGAAAATAGAATCAGTAAGTAAAAGAGAGGTGAAGGTTTATAAACTAAAAGAGGAGGCAGTTAGGGTAAGATATAAACAACTATTGGAGGATAGATGGGCTAGTGAGAGTGTAGGCAATGGGGTCGAAAATGTATGGGGTAGATTTAAAAATGTAGTGTTAGAGTGTTCAGCAGAAGTTTGTGGTTACAGGCGAGTGGGTGGGGGAGGGAAGAGGAGCGATTGGTGGAATGATGATGTAAAGAGAGTAGTAAGGAGAAAAAGTTAGCATATGAGAGGTTTTTACAAAGTAGAAGTGATGCAAGGAGGGAAGAGTATATGGAGAGAAAAAGAGAGGTTAAAAGAGTGGTGAAGCAATGTAAAAAGAGAGCAGATGAAAGAGTGGGTGAGATGTTATCAGCAAATTTTGTTGAAAATAAGAAAAAGTTTTGGAATGAGATTAATAAGTTGAGGAAGCCTAGAGAACAAATGGATTTGACAGTTAAAAATAGGAGAGGAGAGTTATTAAATGGAGAGTTAGAGGTATCGGGAAGATGGAGAGAATATTTTGAGGATTTGTTAAATGTTGATGAAGACAGGGAAGCTGTGATTTCGTGTGTAGGGCAAGGAGGAATAACATCTTGTAGGAGTGTGGAAGAGCCAGTTGTGGGTGTAGGGGAAGTTCGTGAGGCAGTGGGTAGAATGAAAGGGGGTAAGGCAGCTGGGATTGATGGGATTAAGATAGAAATGTTAAAAGCAGGTGGGGATATAATTTTGGAGTGGTTGGTGCTATTATTTAATAAATGTATGGAAGAGGGTAAGGTACCTAGGATTGGCAGAGAGCGTGTATTGTTCCTTTGTATAAAGGCAAAGGGGACAAAAGAGAGTGCAAAAATTATAGGGGAATAAGTCTGTTGAGTGTACCTGGTAAAGTGTATGGTAGAGTTATTATTGAAAGAATTAAGAGTAAAACAGAAAGCAGGATAGCAGATGAACAAGGGGGCTTTAGGAAAGGTAGGGGGTGTGTAGACCAAGTGTTTACAGTGAAACATATAGGTGAACAGTATTTGGATAAGGGTAAAGATGTTTTTGTGGCATTTATGGAT
>WNWK01002929.1:0-55066 GCA_009830355.1 Cherax destructor
ATATCTGAGCTATTCAGGGTGAATACAAGGTCCAGCCTTGCTGGTTCGTCCTCTCCTCTATCTCTGGTCGTGTCCCTGACATGTTGGTGCATCAGGTTTTCCAGTACCACGTCCATCATCCTGGCTCTCCAAGTTTCTGGACCCCACGTGGTTCTTGGTTCTCCCAGTCGATCTCTTTGTGGTTGAAATCGCCCATGACCAGTAACTTCGCTCTGCTCATGTGCGCTTTTCTTGCCACCTCCGCCAAGGTGTCCACCATTGCTCTGTTGTTCTCGTCATATTCCTCTCCTGGCCTCCTGCAGTTTTGTGGTGGGTTGTACATCACTGCAATGACTATCTTGTGCTCCCCAGACTGGATGGTACCTACTATAAAGTCCCTTCTCTACACACCTCCATTCCTGCCATTTCCTCAAATCTCCAATGATTCCTTACGAGCAGTGCGACCCCTCCTCCCCCCCTGCTCCTTCTATCTTTCCTCAGGATCTGATATCCTTGTGGGAAGATTGCGTCTGATATTGCCTCATTTAGTTTAGTTTCTGTGACTGCTATGATGCTGGGACATTTCTCCTATTCTTTCATTCCATCTTCATACTTATTCGTGATCATGCATTTGTGTCAAACCTTCAGCCTGTTTCACACGTGCTAGGGATCTTGGCTGGATGGGAGGGTGTTCATGGAGGGTTGTTGCATGGTGGGGTGATGGTTGGGGTGTGCTGATTGGGGGGTTTGGATGGTGGGTAGTGGTGATGATGTTGGGCTGGGGTGGGGACAGGACATGATGTGTGTGCGATGTTAAACTATATGGTTGCCATCGCACACACACATCATGTCCCCTGTCCCCACCCCAGCAACCCTAAACCCATCATCACCACTACCCACCCCATCAAACCCCACCCAATCAGACCACACCCCAACCATACAACCCCCACCCATGCAACAACCCTCCATGGGAACCCTGCAAACACCCCCATCCAGCCAAGATCCCCTAGGGCCACAGTATTGGAAACGAGGCTGAAGGTTTGGTACACAAATGCAGATGGAATCACGAATAAGTAAAAATGAAGATAGAGAATGTGTGTGTGTGTGTGTGTGTGTGTGTGTGTGTGTGTGTGTGTGTGTGTGTGTGTGTATGTGTGTGTGTGTGTGTGTGTGTGTGTGTGTGTGTGTCCGTCCGTCCCTATCTCTTAAAACAAGCCGTTACCGGGGTTTGCTCACTCATATCTACGTTGGTCGTATCATACTTATTCTTAAAGCTGTGTACGGAACATGAATCTACTGTTGCTTCATCCGGGTCCTTCCACTTCCTAACATCCCTGAGGACGAACAACTTAACTCATATCTTTGATGGTAGACAATATTGATGATTAAGACACTTGAGCAGTGGCGGACCTACTTTTTTAGGGCTCTGAAACTTGAGCTGTTATGGGGTTACCTTGACAACCAGCAACGGTTAGCCTATATGATATATTAATAACCTTTTAATTTTTATGTTTATTATTTTGCACTGAATTACATTATATTATTAATATTTTTTAAAAACCCTTTCTCTATAGTAGACTCAAAATTTTTAAGCAATGTGAAGTAAAGTCGGTCCAGGAGCCCCTCCGGGATTAGAAGCCCTGAAGCTTAAAGCTTCATTTGTTTCGTAGTAGATCCGCCCCTGAGCTTGAGTACAACTTGGGTTGTTTATGGTTGAAAAAATAAAGATACCCGAGTGTTGCTCTTGTGTCTTGTTCAACAACAATGAGAAGTGGGAATAGAATCTACGCTGGAGAAAGGTACACTTACAATAACCTTGTGCACGACATATCACTTAAAAACCACAACTTCGTCTGTCAGTCCACACCACGGCTAAGGTTTGTACCCTTTCTCTGTCTGTCTGTCTGTCTCTCTCTCGCCCCCGCATAATGAAGGAACAAGGAACACTCGTATTACCCACACCCCCCTCACTCTATCCTTCAAGTGTACATCACACAAGGATCGACGTACAGTGAACACCGTGCAGGAAGCAACGTAGAGGTAGCGACGTAAGGGGAGCATAATACAGAGCCTACTGTACAGGGAGCGACGTTCAGGGAGCGACGTTCACCTGCCGAGAGATACCGATGTATCATGGAGAGGTGACCCACTCATTATTCTACATACAAACTCATTTTTTGTCACAGATTCCAAAGTTTCATATGTTTACACAATCACTTTAGCTCTTCCTGTAGCTAAAGTGGAGCCGTAACACTCATTCTAAGCATGTTAGAAAGTCCTTGTATGAACGACAATATAATGCTCTTGATCCAAAGAATTGAAGCTAATCTTCCGTCCATCAGGTTAACCCCGATTATCTCTCCCACTCTCCAGGCTCTGTATGATCCCGTACGGATTTACAGCTTCCTCGTAAACGTAACAAAAACAGTTATAAGAATGAGTGTAATAATGATTTTAACATATAAAGTTTTATTGTCGTGATGTGTCAATAACATTATCAAGAAACATTCTATGAGAATGAGACTGACATATAACATTCTCAAAGACACATCCCTTGATAATGTTACTGACGCAGCACCAGAGTTCTTTGAATAAAGTGACACGTTAGGGTGTCACTTTTGTTTTTTGTGATCTTACATATATACAGTATACATAATGTGTGCCTTCTTATAAGACATGCGTTTAATATACATAAAATGTTTGTGTTACATAATGTGTGCTTATATATATATATATATTATATATATATATATATATATATATATATATATATATATATATATATATATATATATATATATATATATATAACAAAAACACGTAACAAAAACATGTAACAAAACATGTAAAATATGTACTAGACATGTATCTCTCACACCTCGTGTACTGTATATGCCATCTTTATATCAACAATGTATCTCTTAAATCTTTTGTACCATATTATGTAATAAAATATACCTATTGGTATAAAAAAAAAAGATGGGGTGGTAGGGAAGTGGAATATTCAAATGGCATCAGGAAGAAATCCAAATATTCTTCCTTGAAGCCTTTTATCCACTTCTCCGAGGCTATGGGTCCCACAATTTGTACCAGAGGTGGACCCCATCCTATATATAAATATATATATATATATATATATATATATATATATATATATATATATATATATATATATATATTATATATTTATAATACCTATTATGTGTATTTATATTAAGTGTATCAGATCTTATGTATATGTGTTATTAAAGTATTACCTCTCCAGGAGCTTGATAAAGCTCCTGGAGAGCGAAACATTGCCACAATAAAATGTCCCATTACTTTCACTTGTGTCTTTTACCTAACATATTGTCGGTATTTCTACCAACATTAATACAAAGTGTTACCTGTATCAAATATTACGTGTATAAGCTATGTGCATAAAATATCCATTCATTAAAAAAAATATGGAAAAAAGGGAGCTGACAAGAGAGTAGCATAACAAAAGCTCAGCCTCAACATATGTTACTTCGACAGGAAACCTAACCGACAGTTTCCAGATACCTTTTAAATACCTTATTTACTCTTTTATTTAGCCGGGGAAACTCATTAGATGACATAATGATGAACGTAAATATTACGGTATGTCTTCAGTGGAAGTTGAAAACTCGAGTAAATTTTTTTTTTTTTTTCTAGAGGGAGAAATAAGTCTTGCAACTAATTAAATTAAGAATAAGCGGTATTGATAGTAAGATGATGAGACGTTAGAAAAATCTGCTTCAGGATGTGGCATCAGCGGCTGTCAACCTTGTCGCCACTGTCATCTGGAGTGTTGTCCCAGCGTGACGGCGCGACAGACAGGTCTGTGATAGTTAGTCTGACAGACGGATTTGTGATACTTGCAGTTTGATGGACAGGTCGTGTTGTAGTGTGACAGGTCGTGTTGTAGTGTGACAGGTCGTGTTGTAGTGTGACAGGTCGTGTTGCAATGTGACAGGTCGTGCCGAGGTCGCTGTTTGACAGGTCGTGTGATTTTGGTCCTTTCTGTTTTGCTTTACAGAATATAGAATTAATACTACCAACATTTATGAAAAAAATATATAAGCATGTTGTAACTAAAATTCACAGCACGTTACAAAAATATTCAGGATTATATACAAACAAATAATGATTATGTAACGGCAGTGATACTTGTATAGTGCATTGTGTAACGACATAGTTGATATCGCAAAAGTGTCTGTTTTGAGCTGTACGCACCTCCTCCGTAGCGGTAGATTCACTCTCAGGATTTGCGGTACTGCCTAATGATCTCGCCCCTCGGGGCGAAATCTAAAATAAGCTACTGGAGACTTAGGAAATCTCACAGTGTGCGGCTACCTTATTCTGTATGAGGGTTACATGGTGGGAACACCTGCAGTGTGAGGCTTCTCTATTCTACACCAGTTACACGATGGGAACCTCTGCAGGGTGTGTGGCCGGCCTGTGTGAAACTTACTTCGTGGGAGCAAACGCTAGTATGTTTTCGTGCCATAAGCCATCACACGGGATGTGTTGCGGACATGAGGTTCATTAATCTGTCAGCCTGAGGTGGGAGACTTAAGTAGGGGGTGGTGATATCTTCAGGCAGTTCACTATGCGGTTCAGTAGTGACGGAAGACTGAAAGATTTCGTTCCAGCGAAGCTGAAGTTACTACTGAATGGGAATTGACATCTCTGAGAATAGCTTATCCTATCTCTCTCTCTCTCTCTCTCTCTCTCTCTCTCTCTCTCTCTCTCCACACACACACTTACACTTACACCAAGAGACAGATAAAGCTTCTGCTCAGAGCAAAACAAAGACTATAAACAATGACTTGCCTTACACACGTCTATTTACTAACAGGTAGAATTTAGGAGGACGTTGTGATAAAAGTCCTTTTTAATGTAGTGGTGCGAGAGACATGTCAAGTGGTGCGAGAGGCATGTCAAGTGGTGCGAGAGGCATGTCAAGTGGTGCGAGAGGCATGTCAAGTGGTGCGAGAGGCATGTCAAGTGGTGCGAGAGGCATATCACGTGGTGAGTATGATTCTGTCATCATCAAAAAGCGCATGATGTACATGCATTAATAGGAAAGCGTTAACCCGCAGGGACCATACAGAGCCGGGACAAACAGGAGGCAATCAGGATTAATCCTGATTCAATTTTACGAATCAAGAGCCGTTCACCAGCATCCAGGCATCATCCTCTCCTTGATGGGGATGATATATGCAAAACTAGTAGTTAAATGAACTCAGCCTGAGTGAAAACATCGATCATTGGAATGAAGTGTGTAATATTTATAATGTTTATGATATAGCGTTTATAATTGTAATGTTTATATTTATAATATAATGTTTATATTTATAATGTTTATAATTATAATGCTTATAATATTTATAATATTTGTAATGTTTATAATATTTATGTTTATAAAATTTACAATGTGTATAATAGTTATATCTGCGTTAACTATTAACTTCATATCTTGAATGTGTGAAAACAAATAGTATGAAACACCGAGATAATGGTGGAAAAAGAGACGTATTCAGTATAAAGCGATCCTTTCTTGACAACGTTTCGCCCACACCATGGGCTTTATCAAGTCACGCTTGTGACTCGATAAAGCCCACACGGTGTGGGCGAAACATCGTCAAGGATCGCATTGTACTGCACTTGTGTGTCTACTGTATGCGAGGTGTCAACCTTGGTCTGAGTGTGAGGTGTGAAGGTTAACTTCCTCTCGATGCATTTCCTGGGATGTGTTGACAGTGTGTGTGTGTGTGTGTGTGTGTGTGTGTGTGTGTGTGTGTGTGTGTGGTGTGTGGTAACCCTTGGTATATGGGATGGTAAGCCAGCCACCACGACTCGTAACGTGGCAGGCAGGTAAGCCAGCTGAAGGTCTCGCTTCAGTGACCAAAACCTCCTGTGACTGGGGCATCACGACAGAAATTTTCCTTAATTACTCCAAACAAAATACTTCTACCTCTCGCCCAATACTTTTCAAGTATTTATACATAAAATCTCTCTGTCTTTCCCACGGAATATCGATGAATGAACCACATATTTGATAATAATAATAATAATAATAATAATAATAATAATAATAATAATAATAATAATAATAATAATAATAATAATAATAATAATAATAATAATTTCCACAGAATACAGCACAGGGCGCAGTGAGCACAGCGGGAGAAACAGCAATAGGAACTTCGATAAGGACACACGTGTATGATAAAAGAAAATATCGAAATGATTTACGTATAAATGGTAAAAACAAGATAAGAGGAAGGAAGCCAACTGGAGGAAATACCAGTGAGATATCAGTGTTGTGATGAAGGCGCTGCTGCCTCTTGCACTCAGCGCCGCCCTGGTGGCCACCGCTGCAACTCAGAGTAAGAATAAAAATCTGTGTGTTAGTTACCATTTTGTCCTAGGCACT
This sequence comes from Cherax destructor, assembly GCA_009830355.1. NCBI lineage: Eukaryota > Metazoa > Arthropoda > Malacostraca > Decapoda > Parastacidae > Cherax > Cherax destructor. Next base: position 6,422 of record WNWK01002929.1, read on the forward strand.
TGTGTGTGTGTGTGTGTGTGTGTGTAATAAAGTGAGACTAATGATCGCAAACCATACCACGGGTGGGGTTCGAACCCGCGGTCAGAGAGTCTCAAAACTCTAGACCGTCGCGTAAGCCACTAGGCCAGCTAGCTTAATAAGATTCATCCAACTAGGTATATTTCTACACCATAGGAAGGTTAGCATAGGCACCACTGTGTCCACAAATGCAAGTTTTTACAGACGAATCTCCCGCTAGCATGGCCGTGACGAACTCTAGCTTAAGTCCCCCTCAAAGCCGTCCACTTGACTCACGAAATCGTAATGACACGATTGCAAACAAACCATACCATAGGTGGGGTTCGAACCCGCGGTCTAGAGTTTTGAGACTCTCTGACCGCGGGTTCGAACCCCACCCATGGTATGGTTTGTTTGCAATCGTGTCATTACGATTTCGTGAGTCATAATGATCGCACTTAATTGAAAAGTTGTTTAATAATGACTCGCCTTGTTGAGTTCCTTTATTTAGCCTCAGTTGATGGTAGTAAAATGACAGTAGCTGAAGTATAAATAAAATTGACAATAAAAATAAAATCTCTAAATTTCATTCCACTGGAAGAAAGTTTCAAAACAAGACGATTTGTAGTAGTAAGCGGAGATAATTATTGTAGTTGATGGTATGAATCATGCTTGCAGAATGTATGCATTGTATTGGTAGATGGCATGAATTATATTGGTAGATGGCTTGAATTATATCGGTAGATGGCTTGAATTATATCGGTAGATGGCTTGAATTACACTGGTATACGTCATGAATTAGCTTGCATAAATTAAATTGGAAGGACGTGTTAGTTGGTAAAATATATAATTGATATTGGTAGATAGTCTGGAATGTTATGGTAAATAGTATAAACAACTATGGTATCTCTGTTCAAATCCTGGAATGGCTTTTACTGCTTCAGTAATCTATATGTTAAACAAATAGACAGAAATAAAATTACCTACGATAAAGGGGAGGCCGGGGAAGTAAAAGTCCTGCATGTGCAAAATTCTGGCAATAAAGTTTAATAACAAAATGCCGAGAGTAGAAAAATGTTCTTAGTAGTTAGCTTTCAAAATTTGCAAAAGCAACCAGCAGATGTAAAAGCTTGAAAAAAAAGAATCCCCTCCAGTTGTATGCATGCAACATTATTTTTATATGTCTGCCTTCCTCAGTGTGCGAAACTTTGACGTCGATCACCAAGAACAAAGAAAACAGTTACGCGCTCGATGCAGACTCCAACATCCTCTGGCTCAAAATCCCTGACATCTCATTGAAGGCAAACTGGGTGTCAGACTTCACATTCGGCAGTAAAAGTGGAAATGCGACTTTTGCATTACAACTGAAGCTCCTAAAGAATAAAAATATCATCAACTACAAGTTTTCAAAGACAGGAGCTGGAGCTGCACTTCTTGAAGAGCGGCTGTCCAGGAAGTGGTTACCTGCTGGCTGGCTCGGCCTCGCTCTACGACAATCAAAATTCACTCTCATCTTTCATAAGAAAGATACCCAGCTTCACATTCATCTGGAGGACAAACAGGTTAGATGCACTTGGTGTATATAAATTCCACAGATATATTTATTCTCTCTCTCTCTCTCTCTCTCTCTCTCTTCTTATATATATATATATATATATATATATATATATATATATATATATATATATATATATATATATATATATATATATATCGTATATGTCGTGCCGATTAGGTAAAACCTGCGATTTTGGCTTAAATAGCAACGCTCATCTTGCCATATAAGACAAGCTAAAATTTGTGTATGCAATAATTTCGCAAAATCATTCTGAACCTAACGAAAAAATATATTTCATTGTGTTTGTTTATTATTAAATTTTTGTAAACGTATCTAAAATATATTTAGTTGGGTTAGGCTAAATTAAATTGCGCTTGTTATAATAAGGTTAGGTAAGTTTTCTAACATTCTTTTGGTGCAAAATTAAAAAAATTACGTTAACATTAATGAAAAAATATATCTTTGAACGTGTAAGAGAAAATTTTAGAAAGGACTTAATTTTAAATGAGTTCTTGCTAATTGACCAGTTTTACCTAATCGGCACGACTATATATATATATATATATATATATATATATATATATATATATATATATATATATATATATATATATATATATATATATATATAAATATATATATATATATATATATATATATATATATATATATATATATATATATATATATATATATATATATATATTATTGTGTGTGTGTGTGTACTTATCTAGTTGTGGTTGCGGGGGTCGAATCACAGCTCCTGGCCCCGCCTCTTCACTTGTCGCTACTAGGCCACTCTTCCTACTCTATGAGCTTCATCATACCTCTTCTTAAAGCTATGTATGGATCCTGCCTCCACTACATCACTTCCCAGACTATTCCACTTCCTGACAACTCTGTAACTGAAGAAATACTTCCTAACATCCCTGTGATTCATCTGAATCTTCAACTTCCAATTGTGACCCCTTGTTGTTGTGTTCCATCACTGGAACATCCTGTCTATGTCCAACTTGTCAATTCCTCTCAGTATTTTATGTTGTTATCATATCCCCCTTATCTCTCCTGTCCTTCAATGTCTTCAGGTCTATTTCCCTTAATCTCTCCTCGTAGGACATGCCCCGTAGCTCCAGGACTAGTCTTGTTGCAAACCTTTGCACTTTCTCTAAGTTCCTTACATGCTTGGCTAGGTGTGGGTTCCAAAGTGATGCTGTGTACTCCAATATAGAACTGACTTACACAGTGTACAGGGTCCTGAACGAGTCCTTATTGAGATGTCGGAATGCTATTCTTAGGTTTGCTAGGCACCCATATGCTGCCTCAGGTGATGTGCCCGGTGTTATACTTACCCCAAGATCCTTTTACTTGAGTGAGGTTTGAAGTCTCTGTCCCCCCTAGACTGTACTCCACATGTTGTCTTCTTTGCCCTTCCCCCAGTCTTCATGATTTTGCATTTGGTGGGGTTAAACTCCAGGAGCCAGTTTCTGGACCAGGCCTGCAGCCTGTCCAGATCCCTTTGTAGTTCTGCCTGGTTTTCGTCCTATTGAATTCTTCTTATCAACTTCACATCTGCAAACAGCGACACTTCTGAGTCTATTTCTTCCGTCATGTTGTTCACATATACCAGAAACAGCACCGGTCCTAGGACTGACTCCTGTGGAGCCCCGCTCGTCACGGGCGCCCACTCTGACACACCTCGTAACGTAATATGACTCGCTGATGTCTTCCCGACAGGTATTCCCTGATCCATTGCAGTGCCTTCCCTTTTAAACCTGCTTGGTCCTCCAGCTTATGCACTAATCTCTTGTGAGGAACTGCGTCAAAAGCCTTCTTACAGTCCAAGAAAGCGCAATCTACACACCCTCTTGTCTTACTGCTGTCACCCTGTCATAGAACTCCAGTAGGCTTGTAACACAGGATTTCCTATCCCTGAAACCGTGCTGGTTGTCGTTGATAAGCTCATTCCATTCTAGGTGTTCCACCACTCTTCTCCTAATGATCTCCATGACCTTGCATACTATACATGTCAGTGACACTGGTCTGTAGTTTAATGCTTCGTGTCTGTCTCCTTTTTTAAAAATTGGGACTACATTTGCTGTCTTCCATACCTCAGGTAGTTGCCTCGTTTCGGTAGATGTGATGAAGATTGTTGTTAGGGATACACATAGCTCCTCTGCTCCCTCTCTCAGGACCCATGGAGAGATGTTATCCGGTCCCATCGCCTTTGAGGTATCTAGCTCGCTTAGGAGCCTCTTCACTTCTTCGGTTGTATGTATTGTGTCTAACACTTGGTGGTGTACCCCACCTCTCCGTCTTTCTGGAGTCCCTTCTGTCTCCTCTGTGAACACTTCTTTGAATCTCATGTTGAGTTCCTCACATACTTCTCGGTTGTTTCTTGTGATCTCTCCTCCTTCCTTCCTTAGCCTGATCACTTGGTCCTTGACTGTTGTTTTCCTCCTGATGTGGCTGTACAACAACTTTGTGTCAGATCTGGCTTTCGCTGCTACGTCATTTTCGTATTGTCGTTGGGCCTCCCTTCTTACCTGTGCATATTCATTTCTGGCTCTACGACTGCTCTCCTTATTCTCCTGTGTCCTTTGCCTTCTATACTTCTTCCATTCTCTAGCACACTTGGTTTTTGCCTCTCTACACCTTTGACTGAACCAACAGCTTATCCTGGCCTTCTCGATATTTCTGTTACCCTTGGGTACAAACCTCTCCTCAGCTTCCTTGCATATTGTTGTCACATATTCCATCATCTCATTTACTGACTTCCCTGCCAGTGCCCTGCACTGAACGCCGTGCAGGAAATTCTTCATGCCTGTATAGTCCCCTTGTAATTTGGTTTCGTCTGTCCTGCCCTTCCTGCTTCCCTCTCCACTTGTAACTCTACTAGGTATTCGAAGCTCAGAACCACGTGGTCACTGGCCCGAAGGGTCTTTCATATGTGATGTCCTCAACATCTACACTACTCACACACACACTGTACTCACCTAGTTGTGGTTGCATGGGTCGATTCATAGCTCCTGGCGCCGCCTCTTCACTGGCCGTGTGTTACCATTTTGTCCTAGGCACATGTCGATTAGACACTAGGCCTGTTGTATATGCGTGTGTGTGTATGTACTCACCTATATGTGGTTGCAGGGGTCGAGACTCAGCTCCTGGCCCCGCCTCTTCAATGATCGCTACTAGGTCCTCTATCGCTACTCCATGAGTATTATCATACCTCCACTTCCTAACAACTATGTGGCTGAAGAAATACTTCCTAACATCCCTTTGACTCATCTGACTCTTCAACTTCCAACTGTGACCCCTTGTGTCTGTGTGTGTGTGTGTGTGTGTGTGTGTGTGTGTGTGTGTATGTACTCACCTATTTGTACTCACCTATTTGTGGTTGCAAGGGTCGAGTCATAGCTCCTGGCCCAGCCTCTTCACTGATTGCTACTAGGTCCTCTCTCTCCCTGCTCCATGAGCTTGATCAAACCTCGTCTTAAAACTATGTATGGTTCCTGCCTCCACTATGTCGCTTTCTAGGCTATTCCACTTCCTGACAACTCTATGACTGAAGAAATACTTCCTAACATCCCTTTGACTCATAGGAGTCTTCAACTTCCAATTGTGACCCCTTGTTTCTGTGTCCCCTCTCTGGAACATCTTGTCTCTGTCCACCTTATCTATTCCTCGCAGTATTTTATATGTCGTTATCATGTCTCCCCTAACCCTCCTGTCCTCTAGTGTCGTCAGGCCGATTTCCCTTAACCTTTCTTCGTAGGACAATCCCTTAGCTCTGGGACTAGTCTTGTTGCAAACCTTTGCACTTTCTCTAATTTCTTGACGTGCTTGACCAGGTGTGGGTTCCAAACTGGTGCTGCATACTCCAGTATGGGCCTGACGTATATGGTGTACAGAGTCTTGAATGATTCCTTAGTGAGGTATTGGAACGCTATTCTTAGGTTTGCCAGCCGCCCGTATGCTGCAGCAGTTATCTGATTGATGTGTGCCTCAGGAGATGTGCTCGGTATTATACTCACCCCAAGATCTTTTTCCTTGAGTGAGGTTTGCAGTCATTGGCCACCTAGACTATACTCTGTCTGCGGTCTTCTTTGCCCTTCCCCGATCTTCATGACTTTACATTTGACAGGGTTAAATTCAAGGAGCCAGTTACTGGACCAGGCTTGTAGCCTGTCCAGGTCTCTTTGTAGTCCTGCCTGATCCTCGACTGATTTAATTCTTCTCATTAACTTCACATCATCTGCAAACAGGGACACTTCTGAGTCTATCCCTTCCGTTATGTCATTCACATATACCAAAAACAGTACAGGTCCTAGGACTGACCCTTGTGGAACCCCACTCGTCACAGGTGCCCACTCTGACACCTCGTCACGTACCATGACTCGTTGTTGCCTCCCTGTCAGATATTCTCTGATCCATTGCAGTGCCTTTCCTGTTACGTGTGCCTGGTCCTCTAGCTTTTGCATTAACCTCTTGTGAGGAACTGTGTCGAACGCCTTCTTGCATTCCAAGAAAATGCAGTCTATCCACCCCTCTCTCTCGTGTCTTACTTCTGTTACCTTGTCATAAAACTCCAGTAGGTTTGTGACACAGGATTTTCCTTCCCTGAAACCGTGCTGGTTGTCGTTTATAAGCTTGTGTCTTTCTAGGTGCTCCACCACTCTCCTCCTGATGATCTTCTCCATGACTTTGCATACTATACACGTCAGTGACACAGGTCTGTAGTTTAATGCCTCTTGTCTGTCTCCTTTCTTAAAAATTGGGACTACATTTGCGTATGTATGTGTGTGTGTGTGCGTGTGTGTTAGTTACCAGTTGTCAAAGGCTCTTGTGTGTGTGTGTGTGTGTGTGTGTTGGTGTGTGTGTGTGTGAGTGCGCGCACCAATTACTGCAAGACTGTTTATGGAGCAAATAGAAACAACGTTAATAAAAAAAAATGTTGTGTAGTGTGAGGTGTAAGTTAGAGTAGAGATGCTGAAGGTGTAAGTTAGAGGAGAGATGCTGAAGGTGTAAGTTAGAGGAGAGATGCTGAAGGTGTAAGTTAGAGGAGAGATGCTGAAGGTGTAAGTTAGAGGAGAGATGCTGAAGGTGTAAGTTAGAGGAGAGATGCTGAAGGTGTAAGTTAGAGGAGAGATGCTGAAGGTGTAAGTTAGAGGAGAGATGCTGAAGGTGTAAGTTAGAGGAGAGATGCTGAAGGTGTAAGTTAGAGGAGAGATGCTGAAGGTGTAAGTTAGAGGAGAGATGCTGAAGGTGTAAGTTAGAGGAGAGATGCTGAAGGTGTAAGTTAGAGGAGAGATGCTGAAGGTGTAAGTTAGAGGAGAGATGCTGAAGGTGTAAGTTAGAGGAGAGATGCTGAAGGTGTAAGTTAGAGGAGAGATGCTGAAGGTGTAGTTAGAGGAGAGATGCTGAAGGTGTAAGTTAGAGGAGAGATGCTGAAGGTGTAAGTTAGAGGAGAGATGCTGAAGGTGTAAGTTAGAGGAGAGATGCTGAAGGTGTAAGTTAGAGGAGAGATGCTGAAGGTGTAAGTTAGAGGAGAGATGCTGAAGGTGTAAGTTAGAGGAGAGATGCTGAAGGTGTAAGTTAGAGGAGAGATGCTGAAGGTGTAAGTTAGAGGAGAGATGCTGAAGGTGTAAGTTAGAGGAGAATGCTGAAGGTGTAAGTTAGAGGAGAGATGCTGAAGGTGTAAGTTAGAGGAGAGATGCTGAAGGTGTAAGTTAGAGGAGAGATGCTGAAGGTGTAAGTTAGAGGAGAGATGCTGAAGGTGTAAGTTAGAGGAGAGATGCTGGTGGATCACACAGTCCCCAACATTCTGTAAGTATTATATTCTCGGTGAATGTTTTGGTAGGAATGATTGACGAAGCCACTAACACGCTACCAGTTTCTTCATGAAAATATTAATGGAGTCCAAGCACGAAATCCCTCTTAAATTATTGGTATAGGAGCGCTAAACCCGTAGGGACTATGCAGCGCCTGTTAGGGGGGGGTGGAAGGCATTCAGGCTTAATTCAGGGAATTTGAGCACAGATCCAATTCCCTAGATCAAGAGCCCGTCACAAGCATCAAGGAACCTTCGGGGGGGAATCCCTCTTAAAGAATTGAGGAGTTTATCAAGCAGTTTGATCCTCTATGTGTATCCAACACCTTCTGCTCTATAGCTGCATATTATAATTATATGCAGGAGGAAGCGTTAAACCTGTAGGGGGTCATACAGCACCGGGAAACGGGAGGCAATCAAGTTTGACTCTAGGAAGAGGAGAACCACTTCAAGGCTTCCGCTTCAAGAGTTCTTCACCGGCATCAAGGCACCCAGGGAAGGACCCGTCAAAAGAGTCCGCTTTGATGCTGGTGAAAGGCTCTTGATCCGAGAAAATAGACTTATCCTTACCTTTCTTAGATCGTGAATGCCTCTCACATTCCCAGGATCTATATGGGTGCTACCGGCTTAGCGTTTCCCACTGATTAAAAACAAAGTGAATATGCGGGAGGTCACCAGCCAGCATACCTGGAGTCTGCCTTCCTGGAGGGGGTTCCGGGGGCCAACGCCCCCGCGGCCCGGTCCATGATCAGGCCTGAGATGATTATCTGTCATCTACTTCACAATTTTCTCCGAGTATTACTTTTCGAGCACTCTGTCACCCTTACTGATTTAGTGCTTGATTTCTAATATAATAATTTCCTATCAATATATAATGATTTTAAAATAATGCTTGATTGTCATAAAACTAATAATCATCATCCAGGTCATTTGCAGCAGTACTATTATCAGACTAAACATCATTAGATTAAAAAAGAAACACAATAAAAAAATTATAAAAAAAAAGACATTCGTAACCATTTTTTTTTAATTCTGCATGTATTTCTAACACCAAAATGACCCCTGTGGTTTAGCGCTTCTTTTTTTTATTATAATAATTATCTAACACCAAAGAGTTTAACAAATAATTAGTAACTTCCTCTTTTTTTTCCAGTTGGAAAGTGCTTCGTACGTCAACGTGTTTGCTGACGCTGAGGTCGGCGTCAACTGCTCAATACATGAAGGTAAAACTACGATAAACGATAATTAATAACAGTATAATCTTCATTAGACATTCCATACCACGGGTGGGGTTCGAACCCGCGGTCCCCAACGGGGACCTTAAGTTCTCGCGAGAACTTTTTTTTTTCTTCCTCCAGTTTATCGTTTTCATTTCGCTCATAACACGAGAACGGGTCATCCAATCGGCTTCAAATTTTCAGCGACTGTGTACGGTAACTGTGGCAAGAATTGTTGAATCCATTCCCAGCATCCTGGAATGGCTCCGATAACTTCCGAAACTTAAAACGATAAAAAAAAAAAAAAATTAGTGTGTAAGCGTCCATCTGCCGATTTTAAGTGTAAAATAGTGTGAAATATTAAGCCCGGAGCAAGGGGCTAGTAACCCCCTTCTCCTGTATATATTACTAAATGTAAAAGGAGAAACTTTCGTTTTTCCTTTCGGGCCAACCCGCCTCGTGGATGCCGTGTGTTGAAGAAATATAAATATATATAATATATATATATATATATATATATATATATATATATATATATATATATATATATATATATATATATATATTATATCGGCCTGGTGTGTTGAATATAGAAGTTTATATATTATATATATATATATATATATATATATATATATATATATATATATATATATATATATATATATATATATATATATATATATATATATATATATATATATATATATATATATAGGTAAAACTTGCCTAATAGGTAAAAATGCGATTTTGGCTTAAATAGCAACGCTCTTCTTGCCGAATAAGGCAAGCGAAAATTTTGAATGCAATAATTTCGAAAATCTTTCTGAACCTAACGAAAAACATGTATTTCATTGATTGTTTATTATTAAATTATTATAAACTTATCTAAAATATATTTAGTGTGATTAGGCCAAATTAAATTGTGCTTGTTATATAAAGTTAGATAAGTTTTCTAAGGTTCGTTTGGTACAAAATTATTAATTTTTGTATTAACATAAATGAAAAAAAATATCTTTAAACGTATAAAAGAAAAATTTAGAAAGGACTTAATTTTAAATGAGTTCTTCTAATTAACCAATTTACAATTTTATATATATATATATATATATATATATATATATATATATATATATATATATATATATATATATATATATATATATTTATTTATAAATGAGTTTAGCGCTTCTCCCCATGTACTTGCTAATAATTTGATACAATAGATGCTTTCATTGCATAAATAATACACGTGTATTTCTTCTGCAGAAACCAGCACAACTACCTCTACTACCACAACTACTACAACTACCACCACGACTACAACACCACTCACTACTACTACTACCCTAGCTACCACTACCGTTGAGCCAACAACTACTGAATCATACGAGACATCAACTACAACTCCACCGGACCCGGAGACTACTCTCACCGTAGCTCTGGCGAACTCAACACTCGGCCTCGATGTTCAGGCTGAGGAAATCACTGACGAAGAATGTAACAAGATTCCCTTATGGGCTTGGGTCTGTGTAGGACTGATGGCCGCCTTCTTCGTCTTCTTCGTGGTACTACTGATATACTCTATACTCCTGTGCCGTCGCATCTGCACATTGGAAGCCTCCGTGGCAAGACAGGGACAGTACCTACGTGGCCGAACAACTCCTGCTGGAGGCTACGGCGAGGAAGCAAGAGACATGCATTACTACGGCATGAGGAATCAAAATCTCATGATTGGGGGAACAACTCCAAGAATTAAGACTCCGTCACCTAACGCTGCTAGCCACCGTGGCTCCAACACCACCCCAAGACTGTCAGGTTACAGACGCTCCGTATCCAGCCCCGGTACTTCTGCCAACTTGACTCCAACTATAAAGTTTCCTGCAGCGCCTAGAGAAGCACCTCCCATGTATCTACACCAGGCTCAGCTCAGGTGTACCTGTGACTCGGAGGAACGCTTGTCCAGTGAAGGCGACGCAATGACTGGCAGAAAACAGTATGACTGTTCTGAAAACAACTTGGCAGATGATGAAAGAAGCTTAAACAGCTTAAGAGAGAATGCCAAGATGAATTAGAGAATGAATATTGATTCTGAAAGTTCATAATATCAAACGACATAGAAGACTTAAGTGTAAAGAATTTTGGGATAACTGCGGGGGGAGAAACTAGAAATCAGTTTTACCAAGTTTAACTCTCATTCTCTGTATTTGTCTGAGAAGTCAGAAGTAGATCTGATGTACATATAGTTGTATTAGAGGCAAACACATGGTAAAAGTAATAGTGGGAAATCATTGTTGACGAACTCATTATGTGATGAGTGGACACTGACTTTTGTTGTTACTTGTATAAGAAACTTGTATGAGAAACGCACTAAGGTCATACATTCAGGTCTGTGGTGTTTGCCTGTGTAATATAACAATCTTGATCGGTAGAGCCTGTGTGTGTGTGTAATATACAATGATCTTTAGTGCTTGTATATAAAATAGTAGTGTAGTGTTGTAGCGCATGTGTGTGTAAAATGCCTGATATGTAGTTTTTTTTTTTTTTTGGGTGAAATACACCTTGGTCTGTGTATGTGTACCGGTATATGCTTACAGTAATTTATAAGTTATAGCCGCATAACACTATATTATGAGGTGTAAACACTTGTATAGTAAGAGGTGTAAACACGTGTATATTATGAGGTGTAAACACGTGTATATTATGAGGTGTAAACACGTGTGGTCATTCATGAGGTATCCCCGGAGGGGGACTTTAAGACGTTGCCTGTTTTTTTCTTTTTCCTTCCTCCAACTTTTCGATTTTATTTCGCTCATATTTCGAGAACTCATCCATTCGTGAGTTTTTTTTTTTTGTGTGTATGTGTGTGTGTTTGTATTTATTTATTGGGGAGACGTATCATCAACCAGTAACTTTCTCAGTCCGTCCCACTGATTATTTTCTCTGTTAGATTGTATCAAAGTTGAGAGACTGATCACCTCAAACTACTTCTTCACGTCCTACACCTTCTCTAGTAGTTATTTTTTAACTGGGAAATCTCCGCAATAAAGATACCCTTGTGTTGCACAGGTATCTTATTAATCTAACAGACTTCAGTGCCCAAGACACTTGTAGCAGTTGCAGCAAGAGTGTAGGTAACTTATTCAGAGAACAGGTTGCTGGAAACGTTTCGCCAACCAGTGGACCTTTTTTTTCCAAACTAGTGTTGCATAAGTGTCTAATTCATCACGTAACAGGAAGGTTTGGAGTGTCTGGTTTGGTGTAAATGGCAATGAGGAACTTTGATGGTGTTGTGTTTACATGTTGGATAAGAAGGCAGAGATTTGACAGAGGTACTGAGAATTTTTGAAGCCGTTGTTAAGTGTAAGTGTTGAAAGGCTGACTGATGTTTCATATTTGGGACTAGTAATAATAAGATCGGTGGTGAGTGAAGCGCTTCCTTCATCTTATAAAAGTAAAAATTTAGCTTTGTAATGCTCAATAATAACCCAGATGTAGACAAAAACTCGGAAGATCGATTGATCTGCATATTGAAACCCCTTTCTGGGATCCTCTTCAGCAGATCTGCTGAAGAGGATCCCAGAAAGAGGTCGAAATATGCAGATCAATCAGTCTTCTGAGTTTGTCAACATGTGGATTATTATTAAGCATTGATAAGTGTTCATTACACTTTAGCTTACTAGTAATATTCATTGAAACATTATACAAGTCTCAATTTTCACACCTTCACTTCTCTCACCGTCTCTGTAATGACAGAAAAATATTCACCACCACACACAAACACACAAAACAAAGACTTTCGGGGATAAAAATAACAGAAACCAACTCGAGAGACTCGATCTCTTGACAAAAGAACCTCTGTTGGTGCAACCTGGCCAGCATGTCTCTTTGTTAGTGTTTCTGATGCTACGTTATGTTGTGATGTATGTTGGCATGTAGCACAGCATGAATGGTTTAAGATGCTATGTTATTTTTTCTTTAATTCAGTTATTACGGATTTAGCTTGGTTATGATTATAATAAATTCAGTTATTACTGATAAAAGCTAAATAAACTGTATCCTAACTAAGAGTCGTGCTGTTCATAGTAATTATACAAGAAAACATCGAATTTTTAATTTCTTTTCGTTTTTAATATTTTTTTATAGGTGGTAAATCTTTTAGTAAAGTTGTATTGATTTATCATACAACAAATGATAATCATACAGTGACCTCAGACTTTTCTTGTTTAAAAAGCAGAGAGAAAAAAAATTGAGGAAATATTTCTAAAAAGATTGCAGGAAGTATTTTTTTACCAATAGAGTAACTGAGAAGTGACATGAGCTCCAGGAGGAAGCTGTGAGTGCAACTATTGTAAACTTTAGCAATAATTAAGGATAAGAAAAATGGGAAACACCACAAATAATTATTGGGAAATAGGAAATTACAACAACACAGTTAAATGCTTGTCACTGATGCGAAATAATACAAATAAAAGAATAATAAAATTAATTTTGTTAAATAACTCTGCTCCTCTGAGTTGCTAACCAAACACTCACCTCCACAGGGGAGGTGGAGGAGGACCTTGACTCCGGTGATGGACTCTTGTTCCAAGGAATGTGAGACACTTTCTCCTTCCTACAGCTTCACTACTTCCCGTTTAATATGTGAACAATATTTTCATAGTCTTTAGCAATAAACTATGATCAGGTCACATATTTAAAAATATATTAAACGGCCGAGGGGGCGTTGACCCCCGAAACCCTCACCAGGTATACAGTCGTAAAAAGACATCAATCAGAGGTAGTATTCTAAAAATTAGTTCACGTGAGTTAAGAAAAAAAAAAAAAAAGCAGAAAATTAAATTAAGGGTTTGACCTGGTGGATATTATGAAAGTTTTTAATTGATGTCCTCACAACTTTCTCCTGGGGTTCATGAATATAATCGTACAAGGCAATTTTAATTTTATGTACAGGTGAGACTGGAACATGGTAATTAGTTTATATTGCATAATTTGTGTTAAACCTGTGAACGTCAATCCAAGTTGAAAACACATTCATGAATATCTAAACACATTCATGAATATCTAAACACATTCATGAATATCTAAACACATTCATGAATATCTAAACACATTTGTGAATATCTAAACACATTCATGAATATCTAAACACATTCATGAATATCTAAACACATTCATGAATGTCTAAACACATTCATGAATATCTAAACACATTCATGAATATCTAAACACATTCATGAATATCTAAACAACATTCATGAATTTTTAAACACGTTTATATTTAGGCACACAAATGACTATCTGAACATATGACTGTCTGAATATATGACAGTCTAAACATATGACAGTCTAAACATATGTCAGTCTAAACATGACTGTCCAAACATTCATAACCTTTGAACCCTTCAAGGAAGACTTGATGTTGGAGAGGGGCTTTTGATCTAAGGAAATGAATTTGTCCTTCCCATACCATGGGTTGAACCTGGTTGCCTTCCATTCCCCCAGGCACTGTATGACCTCCCCAACGGATTTAGCTCTTTCCCTAAATATAATAATATGGTAAAGTTAGACAAGGCGTCTCAAGTTAATTCCGGAGGAAAATATAGAATTTTTGCACCATTTTAAATGGGGAAAATATATCAATAAATGCTTAAGAGAAGAAGTAAGAAGAGATCTTTTTGTCTTTTACAATAAATGTATACCGAGAGGTGTGTATGATTGTGTATAAACAGAGAATACACTACAGAGCCGAGGAAGGGGGAGAACAATTCTAATTCCCTGGATTAAGAGCCCCCCTCACCAGCATCATGGTGCATATACCCCTTAAAGAGAAATGCACTTACCGTGTAAGGGAGTTCTGAATAGACTCGTGTTTTTCACCTTTTCCAAGATCTGGTGGTCAGTCCCTGGGGAGAGAACCGTGCCTCCCGTATTTCACACGATAACTGCATAACTGCCTCCTGCATAACTGACGTATTGCAGGAGGCAACCTCAGGTCAGGTTTTATGAAGTCATATGTAGCTAATATTCTCGTTATGAAGTTCCTCTTCCACAAGTTCCTCTAGCCACTTCAAGTTCCAAATATTTGCATACCCTTCGCTTGGTATATCTTCCCTGTGTTATTTTTACCCTTTTTACGACGCTCCCCAGACCCTGTCTATCTGTTTCTTGTCTCCCTCTCGCTCATCAGTCTCTCCCTCTCCATTCATATTTTTAACTATATGTTTTTGTTAGCCAAGAGATTTTATATTCATGTAAGTCTGAAGATTGACCCCCAGACTCTGCTTTTCACAAAATGATTTGACACACGTCTACATTACTGCTAAATAACATGGTTATATGTCAGCTTTCACCTTCTAGCACCCGTCTTCCTACCTGCCCACTTTTCTGTCTACCTACCCACGTATCTACCATTTTTCTTGACATCTTCATTGAGGAAATTCAGAATTAAACACTACGAGCACCTCTCATATGTATTGCCTTATTAAACGAACTCAAACTTTCAGTCCTGTATATACTCAGATAATTGCCTTCTTGACGCTGTAGGAACTTTGGCAGTTGGAGTGTATGCTAAATTAGAGAAAGTTAGCCCGTGATGAACTATTGTTGGCCTCTGACTCCCTCTGTTGCCCTTGCAACGGCGAGACAAGTTGCGAACTTTCTTGCAAGTTTGTGATTTCCTAAATGGCAATCATTAGTGACTGCATATTGCCGCTCCTGTGGCGATGCTGGCGACAGATGTGGAATTACTACATGTGTTAGTATGTAATATTATTGGTTGGACTGTTAAGTTTATAGCCTATCGACGGTTCGATTTTCATTAAGAATGTATGTCACCTTTTCATAGCCAGTCAAGGCTACTTTAATCCCCACCGAGAAATAGATATCTCTAGGTGCATACACACAAAGAAATATATACACCTGTATCTGTGTATTCAATGAGAGATATACACTCTCCTCTAGGAGTATATACAATGAGAGAGAGATACACCTCTAGGTGTAAATATACCGAGAGATATAAGTAGAGGATCATACGTGTATATACACAGAAGGGGTATACACTTCTAAGTATATATACTCTATTTAAATTATATATTTCTATCAGTAAAACTATGATGACAACAGCAAGACTGATATTAAACACTATTTTAAAGATGTCATAATGTTTAAAAATAATGATAATAATTTAGCAATTAATGACGACTGAAGATAACATCACAAGGCAATTGAAGTTAAATATTACCTAAAAAACCAAAATAAATAAAATTATAGATATGTTTGAGGATGATTAAAGATAGTTCATGACTACAATACTAAAGAGTATTCAAGATAATGATAATATTTATAATGACTGAAAAACTGTTAATGTTTCAGTCATTATAAATAACATTTAAACATACTAAAGGAAGCATAAGGTTTTAAACTGTAAATACTGATAATTAATTTTTGGCGATATTTTTTTTTTTAAATTTACAATAAGCATCCACAATCAGGATAATTATCAATAAAAATAATTATATGTGATTATTATATTTGATGTTAATCATAGCTAGGATACTCATAACTATTTAGTAACTGATCAGTAATGTTCGTAAATAAGGTCTGAGTATTACTGAGAGATGAAATTTGCAAGAAAATAATAATGTCAACGAGTAATAAAGTAAACTTGTGTGGCATGCAAAGAGTATGTTACAGTTTATTCGGCGTATGTAACACTCCCATATAGGTTGCCTCCCAACCAGCGAACCGGGTGCTAAGGGTTTAACGATCGATGGGGTACCCATCGTTAAATCAGTACCTTGGTTCCTGCATGACCCTTGTTGGTTTAGCGCTTTCTTTAATTATAATAATAAGTACCATGGTTCATTGACCAGTCACAGGCAAGCCCCCCGAAGCTGAAGCAACGTGGTTCACTTGCGGTAAGCATTGGCAGACTTGCCTACCTGCTGGTTGAGTACCGTGCACTCTGGCTTCTGCTTTGTCATTTGTCACCGTGGTGTACACTTATTATTATTCTGTCTGTACATATTGTACATACCTGTATATAGTGAGTGAAGGCAAATATACATTATAATCTACTGCTGAGTTTGTTTGCTCCTATTCCCATTACGACCAGGTCTCTCAGGCCATTTATTACCTGTGTTCGTAATAAATTGACAAACGACAGGAAAAATGAACCGATTGAGATGACCGACAAGTAAAGATGGAGATGACCGACGAGTTAAGAGAGGAATAAGAAGAGGCGATAACTTACTGCTATTAGAATAGGTTACAGTAACGACAGAGGAGGGATGTGAGGGAAGGGGAAACAATTTACAAAATACTAAAAGACGGTCATTAGTAAGGGCACACTATTTCAAATGGAAGGAAATGGAGGAAACAGCAGAGACACAATGAGGTTAAAATGAGCCAATGGAACTGAAGAGTGACTTCAGTGTGAGGGAAGTGAACACATAGAATGACTTCAGTGTGAAGGAAGTGAACACATAGAAGGACTTCAATGGGAAGGAAGTGAACACATAGAAGGACTTCAGTGTGAAGGAAGTGAACACATAGAAGGACTTCAATGGGAAGGAAGTGAACACATAGAAGGACTTCAGTGTGAAGGAAGTGAACACATAGAATGACTTCAGTGTGAGGGAAGTGAACACATAGAATGACTTCAGTGTGAGGGAAGTGAACACAGAATGACTTCAGTGTGAGGAAAGTGAACACAGAATGACTTCAGTGTGAGGGAAGTGAACACAGAATGACTTCAGTGTGAGGGAAGTGAACACAGAATGACTTCAGTGTGAGGGAAGTGAACACAGAATGCACCAGGATGCGCCTCAGTACAGAATACAAATCAAAGGACTTCAACCGTTCCCAGTAATTTAGGTGCTTTATCGTACTTATGTGTACCGTGAAAATTCTTTGTACACTCTCAAGGTCAGCAATTTCGCCTGCCTTGAAGGGGGCAGTTTGTGTACAGCAGTATTCCAACCTAGAGAGAACGAGTGATTTGAAGAGAATCATCATGGGCTTGGCGTCCCTAGTTTTGAAGGTTCTCATTATCCATTCTATCCTGAATACAGTTCTGGAGAGGAAGCTGAAGGTATGGTATACCAACACAGACGGAATAACAAATAAGAGTGATGAGTGGCAGGAAAGAATCACTGAGACATCCCTGGACATCATAGCACTCACAGAGACAAAGCTCACCGGGGTGATAACAGATGCGATCTTCCCATCTGGATATCAGATCCTGGGGAAATACAGGGGAACAGAGGGGAGGAGGAGTTGCATTGCTCATCAACAACCAATGGAGTTTTGAGGAGATGGGAGGACTAGTTAGAAGTGAAGCAAAGAACTGCATAGTAGGAACACTTATAAACAGGGGGTCCAAAAGTGATGATAGCAGTGCTGTACAACCCGCCATCGAACAACAGGAGACGCAGACAAGAATGCAGTGAGAGTAACAGAACGATGGTGGCCACACTAACTAGGTGGCCAGAAGAGACCACGCAAGCAGGGCAAAGTTGTACATCATAAGGATTTCAACAACAAGGAGATAGACTGGGAAAATCTGGAGCCACATGGGGGACTGGAGACGTGGAAAACCAAGATGCTGGAGGCAGTACTGGAAAGCTTTATGTACCAACATGTTAGGAATACAACCAGAGAAAGATAAGGTGAACCAGCAAGGCTGGACCTCGTATTCACCTTCAACAGTTCAGACATAGGGTAAATCACACACGAAACACCCGTCGGCGCTAGCGATCATGTGGAGTACAATAAAGGGTGAGACAACACGAGAAGGACTGGAGAAACCAAACTTCAGAAAAGGGAACTACACACGTATGAGGCAATTCTTGAATGAGGTGTAATGGGTAAGAGAGCTAGAGGGAAAATCAGAGTGAGCCCATGGTTTACCTGGAAGTATAGAGAGGCCAAAGCCAAGTGTGCGTGTATAGAAGTCAAAGGACTTGGGAAAACAGGGAGTTGAGGCGAAGAGCCAAAAACGGTCCGACAAATAACTCCTGGAGTTTAACCACAGCAAGTACAAAGTCATGAAGTTTGGAAACGAACAAAGAAGACCACAGACGGAGTACTGCCTAGGAGGTCAAAGGCTGAAAAACTCACAAGGAAAAGAATCTTGAGGTGAGTATCATACCAAGCACATGTCCTTAGGAGCGCATCAACCAAATAACTGTTGTAGCATATGGGCGCCTGGCAAAGCTATGAATAGCGTTTCGACATCAAAGTAAGGAGTCATCCAAGACACTGTACAGCGTGTACGTCAGGCCCATATTGGAGTATGCAGCACCAGTATGGAACCCACACCTGGTTAAACAAGTCAAGAAACTAGAGAAAGTGCAAAGATTTGCACTAAAGGGTAGACCCTACAAGTAGAAGTTAAAGAAAATCAACCTGACGATACTGGAGGACAGGAAGGATAGGGGGACATGACAACGACGTGTAAAATACTGAGAGGAATTGACAAGGTGGATAGAGACAGAATGTTTCAGAAATGGGTCACAGCAACAAGGGGTCGCAGCTGGAAGTTGAAAACTCAGATGAGTCACTGGGATGTTAGGAAGTATTTTCTCAGTCATAGAGTTATCAAGAAGTGGAGTGAAGGCAGGATCCATACATTTAAGAAGAGGTCCGATAAAGCTCATGGAGCAGGGAGAGAGTGGACCTAGTAGTGATCAGCGAAGAGGAGGAGCCAGGAGCTATGAATCGACCCCTTCAACCACAGCTAGGTGAGTACAACTAGATGAGTACACACACACACACACACACGCACACACACACACACACACACACACACTCATTAACCGATCATAGCTTCACTCCACTTGGTGGTAATTGGGAAGCTGTCAAGGATTCCCCTCCATAGCCTTGTGTTCCTTTCATGTGGGATCATGAAAGAGATCCCAGAACTCCACAACCAAAATTCAGGGGTTCAAACGGCGGCTCTAAACTAGATAATCCACTTAAATCCCTATTAAGATGAGGTCTTGTTTAGGGAAGATTTTAGCGGAACTTAACAGGGGCGAAGAGCGGTTAGGGAAACTTTTAAGGATTTGCAGGGGAATTTTTTTTTCTAAAGAGATAATGGAATTGGTGACGGGTTTTACAGACGCTATGAAGGAGGAGGAAGGGGGGCTTTTAAGAGGATCTGGTGGATAAAATAAATTTGGTGTGATTGAGATATTGGTGAGACGGAAGGGAAGGGGAGGAGAGAGGTATGGGGAACATTGTAGGGATTTTATAGGAGGCAGGGAAGAATACTTTAAAACCTATTCCGAGAGAGATTTTTATGAGAGGCTCAAAGGAGAGGCGCGACTGACTGAATAACTTCCATACCTTTTATGTGTTATGGAATTAATTATTGAAAAATTCGACTCGGTGTTAGAGATGGAGTTAACAGTCTGACGTTTGGATTATTATTATTATTATTATTATTATTATTATTATTATTATTATTATTATTATTATTATCATTTATAATTTTTATTTTTATTAACACACACAACACACACACATATATATATATATATATATATATATATATATATATATATATATATATATATATATATATATATATATATATATATATTATTATTATTATTATTATTATTAACACATAGGCCGTCTCCCACCAAGGCAGGGTGGCCCGAAAAAGAAAAACTTTCATCATCATTCACTCCATCACTGTCTTGTCAAAGCCGTGCTTACACCACAGTTATAAAACTGCAATATTAACACCCCTCCTTCAGAGTGCCGGCACTGTACTTCCCATCTCCAGGACTCAAGTCTGGACTGCCGGTTTCCCTGAATCCCTTCATAAATGCTACCCTGCTCACACTCCAACAGCACGTCAAGTCCTAAAAAACCATTTGTCTCCATTCGCTCCTATCTAACACGCTCACGCATTTATTATTATTATTATTATTATTATTATTATTATTATTATTTGTATTATTATTATTATTATATGAAGCGATAAACTCGTGTTAGTCATTTAGCGCACCTATCCTGTTCCTCATTCTCATATCAGACATAGACAGAGATGTAAACCACAGCACTGTATCATCCTTTGCAGATGATACTAGGATCTGCATGAGAGTGTCATCCATTGAGGGCACGGCAAATCTCCAAGAAGATATAAACCAAGTTTTCCAATGGGCAACAGAGAACAATATGATGTTCAATGAAGACAAATTCCAACTACTATGTTATGGAAAACTGGAGGAAATAATAGCTAGGACTGAGTATATTACAAACTCTAATCACACAATAGAGCGGAAAAGTAATGTGAAGGACCTGGGTGTGGTAATGTCCGAAGACCTCACCTTCAAGGACCACAACAATGCCACTATCACATCTGCGAGGAAACTGATAGGATGGATAATGAGAACATTCAAGACAAGAAATGCTAAACCATTGATGATCCTTTTTAAATCACTTGTTCTCTCTAGGCTAGAATACTGCTGTACATTAACATCCCCATTCAAGGCAGGTGAAATTGCAGATCTAGAGAATGTACAGAGAACCTTTACTGCACGTATAAGTTCCATCAAACACCTTAACTACTGGGAACGCCTGGAAGCACTAGACTTATATTCACTGAAGCGCAGGCGAGAGAGATATATCATAATCTACACCTGGAAGATTCTGGAGGGACTGGTCCCTAATTTGCACACAGAAATCTCTCCATACGAAAGCAAAAGACTTGGCAGACGGTGCAACGTACCCCCAGTGAAAAGTAGGGGCGCCACTGGTACACTAAGAGAAAACACAATAAGTGTCCGGGCCCCAAGACTGTTCAACAGCCTCCCACCAGCCATAAGGGGCATTACCAGTAGACCCCTGGTTGTCTTCAAGAGGGAGCTGGACAGATACCTAAAGTCAGTGCCAGATCAGCCGGGCTGTGGTTCGTACGTTGGACTACGTGCAGTAACTGCCTCGTTGATCAGGCTCTGATCCACCGGGAGGCCTGGTCATAGACCGGGCCGCGGGGACGTCGATCCCCGGAATGCCCTCCAGGTAGACTCCAAGTAACATAATGCTCTTCTGTTATTTGTTGATGATACCTTTGATACCTTTGAAGAGTTTCGAGAGTATCTACTCTCTGAGCCAGGCCATGGGCCAGGCTCGTCTGGTGCTTGCCTGGTCAACCAGGCTGTTGCTGCTGGAGGCCCGCTGACCCACATATCCATCACAGCCTGGTTGATCTGGCACCCGATGAAGATACTTGTCCAGTTTCCTCTTGAAGGCTTCTACACTGGTTCCAGCCGTGTTTCGGATATCTTCTGGTAAGATGTTGAATAGTCTGGGACCCCGGATGTTAATACAGTGCTCCCGTATTGTCCCCACCGCACCCCTGCTCCTCACTGGGTTTATTTTACACTTTCTCCCATATCTCTCACTTCAGTATGTTGTTATGGCAGTGTGCAGATTTGGGACCAGGCCCTCAAGTACTTTCCAAGTATATATTATCATGTATCTCTCTCTCCTCCGCTAAAATAAGTACATGTTCAAGACTTGAAGGCGTTCCCAATAATTTAGATGTTTCAATGGCTCAATGTGAGCCGTAAACGATCTCTGAATTTGTTCCAGCTCTGATATTTCTCCTGCCCTGAACGGGGCCGTCAGCACAGAGCAGTATTCTAAGTGAGGGAGCACAAGCGATTTGAATAGTGTCACCATCGGCATTATTTCCCTTGTTTTGAAAGTTCTCAATACCCACCCCGTCATCTTCCTGGCTGTTGTGATCTTTGTCTTGTTATGGTCTTTAAACGACAGATCAGCAGACATAATTATTCCCAAGTCCTTTACGTGTTCCTTTCGTTCTATGTGGTGACCCTCTTGCGTTTTGTATATAGTGTTCCTTTTGAGTTCTTCATTTTTCCATACCTAAGCAGCTGAAACTTATCACCATTGAACGTCATGTTGTTCTCCACTGCCCATTGGAAGACCCTGCTTATGTCCTCCTGTAATTTTTCAGTGTCTTCTACCGTAGTGACTTTCATGCTAAATAATACTGTGCTCGAACAGACCCAAAACTGATTTGGAAAGGATTAATCTTAATTATATTAGTTGTAGCAAGGCTAGGCTAGATTTCTAAGTATTTTTTTTTTTTGTGCAAAATAAAAGATTTGCATATGCTAATTTACATAAAAAATATGTATTATTCAGTATGTAGAATTGTGTAGATAAACGGTTTAGAAAACCGTCAAGTTGATAAATTAAATACATGTACAACACTTGGGTGTCTTTATTAGGGAAACGTTTCGCCACACAGTGACTTCATCAGTGTGTGATAAAGATCGGGAGTTTGAGGTAATCAGTCCCTCAGCCTGGAGTCGATGTGTTCAGTCCATTTATTTAAATGATGATGAAGATAATGAGGATGACTCATGTAGTCACGGAACACTGGGACTCGTGTAGTCACGGGACTCATGTAGTCACGGCTAGCTGAGGCTGGGGTGCTCGTTACTGCTGTGTTTACTCACCCACCTTCCCACGATTACGAAAGACTTACAAAATCATCATTGAGGCGACTGCCAGATTTTCCATTATTCACCGGCAAGTTCTTTAAATTAACAAGATGCAGGAAGATCACACCAGCACTTGGGAGAGTGAACACTCACCACTTATCGGCAGACAGTAGCAGGTGAGTTTCTATGTCGTAATCCCAACACTCTCAATCTTGCCGGGTTAATTTTAACCTGGTGTGCTATTCAAGGTGGATGCTTCTATGCATATTAAAGGCTCTTGGTACAGGGAATTATATCTGCTCTCCACTTTCTTGTATTAAACTTGAATGCCTCCCATTCCCCTACGGTTTTAGCTTTTTCCCTAAAAATAATTAATCGTCAATAATGTTAATGTTGTGCTGAGTGATCGTAAGTGGTTTTTACCTGGCGGGATCGTGCGGGTGCGCCTTTGAAGATTATATACATCTAGCGCTCTTTTGTGGGAAACTGCGCTAAATCTGCAAATTCCAATGCTTTACTTTTTTTAATTTCTTCTTCCCTCATTATTGTCGCATCCGGACTGTGACATATGATGTTTAATCTAGTTTGCAAGTGTTAAGAAAGTAAGATTTATGGCTTATAGACTTCAGATGGGTCATTAAGGTAGCAGTTCACCAGAACACCTAACATCAAGACAAAGCTAATCAACTAAAATAGGAATTAAAGCAAACTGTATATACAGGGATACATACATTGGTGTATATACCTTGCAGGTGTCTACTTTGTGCTAATGTTGATCATTTTGCTTCAGGTTGCCTAACCCGTTTGGCAAATAGGCCCCAACTTGTGATGATGCTACAATCTGTAGAATTAGCATCTCTGCATCCTACTATTAGAACATCACAGCATCCTGCTGCTCCAGCATCTCTGCCACCTTCCCTCCCGTTAGTCTCCATCGCATTCTTCCGAGGAGTTTCTGGAGTAACTGAAACGACTGGGATGGTTGTGTCCGGACCTGATATCACTGCCTTCTTTACAGGTAAGAGTGCCCTAGCCCTGGCCTTGGCACTGACCTTCCTCCCGTAGCGGGGCCACATACTGTTGTAGAATTGTGGTTGGGGTGGGGAAAGAGGAAAGATTTTATCCTGACAAGATATCTTTCTTGTCAAAAATCTGTTCTATGTGTAGAGCATCCCAGACTATATTGTTATGATCTTCTTTCTTGTTGTCAATACCAGTGAGGTTTTGTGCAAGGGATCGTTTCGCTCCCTTAGTTGTTACGTTTTCTTTACTTTTGTTCTTTTATAAACGTGGTATTTATCGTCTCAATCCGGTTGAAATTTTCCAAAATTCATGAAGCATAAAATATGGCAGCAACGTAAATGATGACTGCTGTGACAACACTGGATTATACATTCATACTCAAAGATCAAATGAAATAAAATAGAGGACGGGGCAGACTAACAGGGTTTAACCCTCAGTTGTTACAGTGCCCACTAGGGAGGAGCAGCAGCAGCAGCAGCAGCAACAGCACCAGTGACAGCAGCAGTAGCAACAGCAGCACCAGTGGCAGCAACACCGCGACAGGCAGTAGATAACAGCCGCCCCACAAATAAAATGTACGCTCACTGGGTTTAGCTCCACCAGCTGTCTGTTAGTGACCGCGGATCATTTTGCAATTTTTATCCCTTTCCCTCTTTGGTGTTAATACAGCGTGCGCTAACATACACAAACGTCCGGCGCGCTCGCGAACGCTTCTGGCGACCACAACAAAGCTTGTTGGGTCACTGTTGTTGCGGGTTTTTCCCTTTATATATATATATATATATATATATATATATATATATATATATATATATATATATATATCCTCATCCTCGGAGAAAGAATAAACTTGCTTCAGGGAAAACTCGAGGTTCTCCCTAAAGCTGTTTGAATATTGTTTTCTCCTACCACCTCCTATATTTTATATTCTGTGGATACTTTATTTAATGACAAAATACATTGACAAAAATACAATAGGGAGTAGGACAACATAGATAAACACTCAGAGCTACATCTCGAATACTTCGTCCAGCTCCCCGGCGGCGTATATATGTCGTGCCGAATAGGTAAAACTTGCGATTTTGGCTTAAATAGCAACGATCATCTTGCCGATTAAGGCAAGCGAAAATTTATGTATGCAATAATTTAGCAAAAATCATTCTGAACATAAAAATATATATTTCATTGTGTTTGTTTATTATTAAATTATTGTAAACTTATCTAAAATATATTTAGCTGGACTAAACTAAATTAAATTGCGCTTGTTATAATAAGGTTATGTAAGTTTACTAAGGTTCTTTTGGTACAAATTTATTAATTTTTAAGTTAACATAAATAAAATATATATATCTTTAAACATAAAAGAGAAAATTTTAGAAAGGCCTTAATTTTAAATGAGTTCTTGCTAATTGACCAGTTTTACCTATTCGGCATGACATATATACGTATATATTATTGTAACCACGAACGTGTGGAATTGAATCAATAACAACACTGCGAGTAGCCGAGGATTCGAACCCATGTCGTTTTGGCCCGCCTCATGGTGAGCGAAAATCACACATGATGCTTTAACCCACAGGACAGCGCAATCCTACAAGAACCAAGCACCCAGAAGAACTAGGTGTTTTACCTTGATCCGAGGACATTCGGAGGTGTTGGTTCCTCTGAGCTAATTTCATTCTACTCCCCGTTTGGTGTACTAGCCTAGGGTAGTACACCAAACGGGGAGTAGAATGAAATTATCTCAGAGGCACCGACACTACTGTATGTCCTGGGATCAAGGTGAAAGCACCTAGCTCTGCTGGGTGCTTGGTACTGTAGGATGCGTGGTCCTGTGGGTTAGAGCATCATGTGTGTTTTGCTCACCATGAGCAAGCAAAACTACATGGGTTCGAATCTCGACTATCCAGTGTTTTGAATATATATATATATATATATATATATATATATATATATATATATATATATATATATATATATATATATATATATATATATATTTAACATAATACAAAGTCTTCACTCCACCATCCACACAGCCTGTCTTAGACACCACTATCGAGCATGGAAGAGCTGGAAGTAGAGTCGTAAAGATAAAAACACATTATCCTCCTTCCTCCACCCTTCTGCTCCCTCTTCCCTCCTCCTATCATATAGAATAGGGTATCCAATTTTGCTAAAAAAAATCCACACTCTCTACCCCTACTCCGCACTTTCCTTCCAGCCTCTTCCCTCCACCTCCCTCCAGTCTTCTCCTACTTCGTAACCCTCTATTCCTCTTCTAGGCCTCCATTCACCTTCCTTCCGCCCTCCATCCTTCTCCTTGCAGCCCTCCCTGCCCCTTCCATCTATCCAGTCCCTCCATCGATCGTAAAGGGAAAAGATGGAGGAGGGAGGGATTTGAGTTTACATGCTGGGGATACAAACCTAAAGTGTTTTGTTGACAGTAGTTGGTATACTGGAGCAAGCTGTTTGTTGTTGCCACACTGCACAAAATTGTTTGTTGTCAGTTGCTGTGGTTCTGGCGTAGTGTTTGTTGTCAGCGCTGTGGTTCTGGCGTAGTGTTTGTTGTCAGTTGCTGTGGTTCTGGCGTAGTGTTTGTTGTCAGTTGCTGTGGTTCTGGTGTAGTGTTTGTTGGTAGTTGCTGTGGTTCTGGCGTAGTGTTTGTTGTCAGTTGCTGTGGTTCTGGCGTAGTGTTTGTTGTCAGTTGCTGTGGTTCTGGCGTAGTGTTTGTTGTCAGTTGCTGTTGTTCTGGCGTAGTGTTTGTTGTCAGTTGCTGTGGTTCTGGCGTAGTGTTTGTTGTCAGTTGCTGTGGTTCTGGCGTAGTGTTTGTTGGTAGTTGCTGTGGTTCTGGCGTAGTGTTGTCAGCTGCCGTGGTTCTGGCGTAGTGTCAGCGGCTGTGGTTCTGCGTAGTGTTTCTTGACAGCGACTGTGGTTCTGGCGTAGTATTTGTTGTCAGCGGCTGTAGTTCTGGCTTAGTGTTGTCAGCGGCTGTTGTTCTAAGGTAGTATGTCAACAATTGTGGTTGTGAGTCACTGTGTTTCCATTAATCGTAGTTTTGAGGTAGTGTGTTGTCAAGAGTTGTGGTTCTGAAGCTGTGTTTGTTGTCAATTGATGTTTTCCTACCACAGTGTGTTTGTTGCCAGTAGTCGTAGTTCTGAGGTAGTGTTGTCAGTGTTGGTAGTGCTTATGTAGAGTGTTGTCATTGGTTGTGGTACTAAAGAAATGCTAGTTGTCAGCAGTTGTGATTGAGATAGCGGTTGTGATTCTGAGGTAGTGGTTGTGATTCTATAGTGGTTATGATTCTGAGGTAGTGGTTGTGATTCTATAGTGGTTGTGATTCTGAGGTAGTGGTTGTGATTCTGAGGTAGTGATTGTGATTCTGAGGTAGTGATTGTGATTCTGAGGTAATGGCTGTGATTCTGAGGTAGTGGTTGTGATTCTGAGGTAATGGTTGTGATTCTGAGGTAGTGGTTATGATTCTGAGGTAGTGTTTGCAGCGCAAGTTGATATTTCGAGATAAGTATTTTAGTTTCCAAGAGAATTAAGATTATTGGGATAAGAAAGTATTAATGAGATCCTTCAAGCTGTTGATGTGTTCATAAGAAACCTTTATGAATCCTGAGACGGAAAAATTTAAAACTGAAGGAAAGTCGTTTTATGTGGCGTTTATGGAGCTGGAAAAAGCTTGTGATGGAAAGGACTGGAGAACCATATGAAAGTTTTTCGAAATATTAGGGCATAGGAGAAAAACCTAGTTGATAGGCGCATTAAAATAAGCTTTATAGCGGCAGTAAAGTACGTTTAAGGTGAATGGGGAAACCGAATAAAAAAAACTGAAATGTTTGGTGCCGTAAGCAGTACGAGAGGCCAAGAGGTACTCTTCAGTAGTCCCTAGCATCACACCACTTGGGAAGCCGACAGCCTTTACACCTAACCAACCAACATAGGTTGGCCGAGGTGTTTACCAACTCTACTGGAGCTGCTGCTGATCCGGGCGGTGCTACAATAACAAGCTTAGTGAACTCCTCTATTGAGCGATACACTGAATAATAATGTACAAATATATTACGGACTTTAGGCAAAATGTAAGAACATTCGTATTTGCCTGACGCTCGCTTACGTGTTTACTGAGTTGTTTGTGAGTGTTCATTTATTTGTGAGTGGTCGTGTGTTTGTGCTTCTCGTGCGTTTGTATGAACGAGTGTATATTTCATAAGTGTTTCTTTGGGTTGTTCGAATTTTTTTCCTGTATTTGTAGTGGCGAATGTTCGAAAGTGGATTCCATTATTATATATATATATATATATATATATATATATATATATATATATATATATATATATATATATATATATATATATATATATATATATATATATTTATATATATATATATATATTGTATATATATTGTGTACGATTACATACCATACACACACACACACTAGACAAGTGCCTCTGACATCCGGTATCTAATAGAAGCTAAGACTCGACCTCTGCAACCACAAATATTTGAGTACACACAACTACAGTATTTAACTTAAACAAGGGTATAATATGCATTATCATCGCCTTCAGGGAACGAGCACTGGCAGAAATTTAAGCTCTTTCAGTGATACATAATCGGGACCGAAGGTATTTTTAACCTTGAGCTAAAAACTTTGCCTTTTTTTTTTTCATGGCGAGAACGCGAACAGTAATGCCCTCCAGATGTTAAGTGTTGCGGTAAGAACAGGAGTTGCAACCTTATGAAGACTTTTAAACCGATTTTCAGCCGGTTACATGGCACGCGAGACGCTAAAGACTCGGCGAAAGTAATTTCCACATTATCCCAGAGAGAAAAAAGTTAAATCCACATGATAAATATTGTTCTCTAGGAAGGTCGTTCTCACTGTCAGACGGTGTGAGGGATGGAGGGGGCATAAGAGGGCCATTTTTGCTTCTCTAGATTGCTAGTTTTTGTTGGTGTAGCCAGGGGTGGTAAATAGGGTTATTGTCGTGAGGGAGGTGCTGCTGCTCACGACACCATTCGTGACATCCCAGGATCTAGTAGTACTCTAAAATATTTCCAGCAGATGTCTCCAATCTTTCATCCTTTACCAGCACTTTTTGAAGTAGACCCATTTTCTGCTTTACACACACACACACACACACACACACACACACACACACACACACACACACACACACACACACACACACACACATATATATGTCGTGCCGATTAGGTAAAACTTGCGATTTTGGCTTAAATAGCAACGCTCACCTTGCCATATATGGCAAGTGAAAATTTGTGTATGCAATAATTTCGCCAAAATCATTCTGGATATAACGATAAAAATATATTTCATTGTGTTTGTTTATTATTAAATTAATGTTAACGTATCTAAAATATATTTAGTGGGGTTAGGCTAAATTAAATTGCGCTTGTTGTAATAAGGTTAGGTAGGTTTTCAAAGTTTATCTTGGTACAAAATTATAAACTCTTACATTAACATAAATGAAAAAAATATATCTTTAAACGTATAAGAGAAAATTTTAGAAAGGACTTAATTTTAGATGAGTTCTTGCTAATTGACCAGTTTTACCTAATCGGCACACATATATATATATATATATATATATATATATATATATATATATATATATATATATATATATATATATGTATATATATATATATATATATATATATATATATATATATATATATATATATATATATATATATATATATATATATATGCAAGACAACCACTATGAAAAATAATGTGAGTAGTCACGAAAGCGCTTGGAATTCCTCTATTTTTTCATAGTGGTTGTCTTGCATATTTTGATATCACCTGTTTACTGTGATCTTTTTGCATATATATATATATATATATATATATATATATATATATATATATATATATATATATATGTATATATATATCGTATATATATATAGCACACCTATCGTCTTGTCTGTAACATTTTATCTACCTACCGTTTTCCCCACCCCTTTAATATATTGCTCTCTCTCTCTCTCTCTTTCTCTCTCTTGGTAAAATAATGTAGGAGCTGACGTCTTTTCAGCGCGTCACATAGGAGTGTGAGAGTCGGGTAATGAGAGTCAGAAGTACCAAAGTCACGGTCTCTTCTCCCACTCTGAAAAGAACACTAATCTCCAGATTTTTTTTTTTTTGTTTCCACTTTGTAGAATTGTGTGCGGGGCTTTCCGTGTGTGTGTGTGTGTGTGTGTGTGTGTGTGTGTGTGTGTGTGTGTGTGGTATCAATGATATCCTCAGAGCAAACATATTTTCGTGGCCTGATTGCCTAGAATCTTACTTTGTTGGGTGGTGGTGGTAGGTGGGGAGCCACTTTTGTGTGAGGGGAAACCTTTTGTTTTGAGGACCCCCCTTTTTGTTTGGTGAACGTTTTTGTTTGGGTGCCCCTTTGCCATGAAGGCCCCTTTTGTGTGAGGCTCTGGGTTTAGCTCCCCGTTTTTCTTTTTTTTTATTCTCATCCCTTCCTTGAATCCCGCACTGCCCAGCGGCAACGTCTGGCTGCAGTTTAAGACCTAGCCTTCTGGGTCTTGAAAAAAGTTTGGGCAGTTAATAACAAAGCCACGAGTGCCAAGCACTCTGGCACCAGCAGTGCCAACGTTTTAGCCGTCTTAGGTTTGCTTTGCATTTCGTTTTCAGTCGTTTTCAAGTCTTTTTATTTCTTCAAAACGCTTCAAATTTAGCTAAAGCTATTTTATAACATCGAAAACCAAAATAAATCTTAGAATTTAGCCTCTCTCTCCATACTAAGAAATTCAGTACATGGAATATTCTTAAAACAAGTATTCTGACAAAAGACTGGCTATATCAAGACGACTTCTGTCGTCTTGGTGGACAAATGTGCATTACCGACCAGTATGAAGACTAAGACACAACTTGGGGAACAAGCTTTGATTGGGACAACGTTTCGCTCTGTGTATAAGTTTGTCAAGACGTGACTTGATAAAGCCTTATACAGAGGGAAGCGTTGATATCATATATCACCCAGGATATGTAGCATCTTCGTACTCGCTTTGGAAGGTCACGGGAAATGGTTTACCCTACTATGTGAAAGAGAGAGAGAGACACACACACAGACAGAGAGAAAGGAGAGGGCGTGAAAGGATGCTGTTCTTAACTTGCTGGCAAACTTTCCCAGACGCTGGAGGATCTGGTCCAGGGATTGTTGATGTGTTTAACCTTCTTGAAACATGTATGTTTGTGTGTGCCAGCGCGTGTCGTGTGTGTGTGTGTGTGAATGCTCTGTGTATAACACTACCACACACATACATACACACTTTCTGCCACGGAAGATACTCGGTTTACGACTCTCTGAGAAGAACCTGAGAGTCTGCACGATTAAGACTGCTCTTTATAGCTCTCTATAGCTCTTTATAGCTCTTTATCACCGAACATTATTCAATTTAACGGCGCCTCTGCGACTCGCGATGTGCCTCCTGATCCTTCCTGACCAAGAGGCGGAGGACGAGGTCATATTAGAGGACGAGGAGGTTGAGGAGGAGGTGGTAGTGAAGATTGGATGACATATGGATAAAGGAGTAATGAAGGAGGAGGAGGTGATAAAGGAGGGAAGAGGAAGGTGGAGGAGAAGAATGAAGGTGGAAAACTACTGAATATATTCTGGATACAGTGTCTTGGTCACGACCACACAGAGCTGTGGTCACGACCACCAGTCGGGGTCAGACCACCCAGGCACTGGTGGTCACGACCAAGGTACGGCAGACCTGATGGTCAGACCACATAGACCGGTGGTCAAGACTACTAAGCTTAGTGGTCACGACCAAGGTCTGGTGGTCACGACCACACCAGGCTGGTGGTCACGACCACACCAGAGCCTGGTGGTCACGACCACACCAGGCTGGTGGTCACGACCAACCAGGTCTGTGGTCACGACCACACCAGACCTAGTGGTCACGACCACACCAGACCTGGTGGTCACGACCACACCAGGCCTGGTGGTCACGACCACACCAGACCTGGTGGTCACGACCACACCAGACCTGGTGGTCACGACCACACCAGCCCTGGTGGTCACGACCACACCAGGCCTGGTGGTCACGACCACACCAGAGCTGGTGGTCACGACCACACCAGACCTGGTGGTCACGACCACACCAGAGCCTGGTGGTCACGACCACACCAGACCTGGTGGTCACGACCACACCAGACCTGGTGGTCACGACCACACCAGGCCTGGTGGTCACGACCACACCAGACCTGGTGGTCACGACCACACCAGAGCTGGTGGTCACGACCACACCAGAGCTGGTGGTCACGACCACACCAGACCTGGTGGTCGACCACACCAGCTGTGGTCACGACACCAGCCTGTGGTACGCCCAAACCAGCCTGGTGGTCACGACCACACCAGGCTGGTGGTCACGACCACACCAGGCCTGGTGGTCACGACCACAGGCTCAGACCCTGGTGGTCACGACCACACCAGCACCTGGTGGTCACGACCACACCAGACTGGTGGTCACGACCACACCAGACCTGGTGGTCACGACCACACCAGCCCTGGTGGTCACGACCACACCAGATCTAGTAGTCGCGAGTACAATAGCGCGTCAGCCGTAATAGTAAAATTCTGGCAAGAAGTGTGTAAATCCTCCCCGACTTCAGACAACCTGGCAGATAACCTGTCTATTTTCACTCCATAATATGACCCGGCAGGTACTATTACACTATGAAGACCACTTTATTTGCAATGTAAATATCACAGACGAAAGGACTGATCTCTCTTACCTTCAATAGGGAAAGTTTAAGTCATGATTTGATACACAGAGGACACCATCTCACCTCACTACATACAATATTTTGGATTTGACTCAATTCCACTTAGCTAGTTACTCACAAATCAATCTTGTATAGAAGAACAAATTAGAGATAGGGAAAGTAAATACTTTATTTTACACTATTAGTTTAATAATATATTATTATAACAGTATATTTGGTCAAAGAGAAAAGGGTCTGGCACTACGATAACAAGAGATGATACAAGAAAATTGAGATGGGGAGTGCAATAAACTAAACCCAGATAACTATTCATTTACAGCATAAAATACTGTAGTCCTTAGTAATTTGCAAGGCCATGTCGCTGGTCCCAAGATATTACACAGAGCCTTAGTTAACGCTGTTCCTGACAGTCTGTCCACTGAATCTCCACACACAGCCTCCAGCTCTGTGTCCAACCAAGGCGCCTTACCATGTCTTCTCTTAGTTACTTTCCCTGGGCTTATAAAGTCCTCCACATTTCCCCTTCCATATCTTTCAGGCTAGAGGTCAGTTCCCATGGAAAAGTTTTCCACTTGGTCTCCATAGAGGGGTAGAGTCCCTTGACAGAACTAGGGAGTGAAGATATCGAGCAATTAACACTGTGATTACAAGTCTCGTGGTATCAGATTTATACTGGTGCAAAAATCGTGCATACAGTCAGTTTAAGTTGCACCACTTTTTTTGTTAGATTTGAAGAGGGACTTTACCTGTGTATGCAAGTGAGATGTAAAGTCTTTCTATTCTATATTCTTATTTTCTCGCCTCGAACCTCAGGCAATTTGAAGTGGTGTAGCCATTAGCCTAGCCACGCCTATTCTCACTGAACACGTGCATCTGCTGCAGCGCTTCGGCAGACAAACTTGATCTGCCACCGGGCAGAGGAAAAGAATGCAGGAGGTGAAAATATCAATGGTATCGTCAAGCGAAGCTTCGGCACAGCACGCTGCCCATCACAGAAGAATATCCTCACTAATTGGAGTCTGTGGCAGGCAGGAGAGTCCGGATGGAGTCGCCATGCTACCCTGGACAAACAGTAGGCTTGACACTGTACGCCTCCACTAGATTATCTTCTCTCGTGAAACCGTTTCAATTGCGTTTTACGATTTTCTGAAGCAGTTGACAGCAGCTGCGTCCATGTTAACTTTACTCAACGAGCGTTAAGTAGGTAGTTTGAAAATTAATTATTGTAGCCACCACAGCTAAGTCAGTAGAGTGGAGGACCTGCAGTTGTATGCTTCTGGCTGGACTCTGCTCTCATGTCGTGCCGAATAGGTAAAATTGGTCAATTAACAAGAACTCATTTAAAATTAAGTCCTTTCTAAAATTTTCTGTTATACGTTTAAGATACATTATTTCATTTATGTTAATGTAAAAATTAATAATTTTGTACCAAAAGAACCTTAGAAAACTTACCTAACCTTATTATAACAAGCGCAATTTAATTTAGCCTAATCCAACTAAATATATTTTAGATAAGTTTACAATACAATAATTTATTAATGAACAAACACAATGAAATATATTTTTTTCGTTGTTCAGAATGATTATTGTGAAATTATTGAATACACAAATTTTCGCTTGCCTTATTCGGCAAGAAGAACGTTGCTATTTAAGCCAAACTCCCAAGATTTACTTGTTCGGCACGATATATATATATATATATATAGGGAGGTACCACCTCTAGAACTTTACTCAGAGAAGACAATAAACGTACCTTAGCAAAAACTCAAGGTTCTCCCCAGAGCTGTTTGAATATTTTCTTCTCCTACCACCCTCTATATATATGTGTGCTTTATTAATAGACAGAATACATTGACAGAAAACACAAACATGAACATGAATACATTGGTACAATATATAAAAAATTATGAATCTCCTCCAGCTCCTCCGAAGCCGGACACGAGCCCAGTATGCAGCATGCATTTCCCCTCTGGATGGCCACGCTGAGGCGCTGGAACATGAAAGTGGCTGCTCTTGAGTCCCTGGTGGTGTCGATGAGTCTGGAATCCAGTTCACAGGTATAGTCCCATGCTAAGAGCTTGCCATTCTTCCAAGGATAGATGGGGATCCCGTCGGTGCGGTTTGCTGGGTTGTGGGTATTGTTGGCTGCTAGTGATCGGGGCTCTTTCTCAGCTGGGCATCCAGCTGTAGCAAGGGTTCTTTCTTTTTATGATGTCTTTGACTTCATTGTGTCTTGCATGCCAGCCCTTGGTTTTGGAACAGTTAAGACCATGTAGACCATATCGGTCTGCTTGCACATCGCCGCAAATACACATATATTCCGTGTGAATTGGGGCAGCAAGGCACAGAGCTACTGTAACACGGAGGGTCTTAGGGTCGAGGCGTATTCCCATTGCCGAAATGGGAACTGTTTGGAGGAAGTCCCCAGAGTGATGTGCACTCACAGCTAGGAGACGGGCAGTCTCCCTGTCTGATGTTACAGCCCTAAGCATGTTTGCAAGCATCTTTTCAGTGATGGGGCCATCCCAACTTGACTGTTTATAGGCCAGTTCTGCACTAGGTTTTGGTGCTGGAACAGCAAGAGTCCCTCATTCAGTGATGGCACTGGCGTAGCTATGGTCCTGTATTCCTGCTGAATCATTGAAGTTGTCCGGAAGAATTTGTTTTAACTCATTTGATGCTATGGAAGAGGATAGGAAAGCTGGTAGGGCAATCTGGGAGGATTTGCCTGACTGGAAGTGAGGCTTGCAACCACTGTCCATCTTCGAGGGAAAGATTCAATACACTCTCTAGCATGGTCTTGAGGAGAGTCATATTCCTTGAGTTTCGGACTGCTGAAGGCTGGGGAGCATCTCAGGAAGTAGGTAAATTTTGGGATTGACAGGCATCTGGTGAGTAGGTAGAAGGCATCATGTGTATCGATGTCTTTCATCATGCCTTCCATCGTCCTGAGGTCTGAGATTTTTTTTCCTGGGACCAGATCGATGGCATTGAGCCCAAGAGGAGCACCAAGGAGAGTGCTGTTGGCTGAATCAATGGCTCGTGCCCCTGGTAAAACAGCACTAATATTCTGGATCATCTGTCGATTGGCAGAAACTATTTCACATTTGGTGGGGTTTAAAGATAGGCCCAGGCTCTCTCCCATATCTTTAATTTTTCTGATGTCCTCTAGGAGAGATTCTGTAGTGCCAGCTAGGGTACTATCATCCAAGAACCAGATATTGAGCTCACTGGAGAGCGCTTTCTTCATAGGCTCATACCTACCTGAGAAACAACGAAAGAGAAAATGAAGAAAATGAGAACAAACATATCCTCTTAGCGTGCACATAACGCTGAGAGCAGACTCTTGTGCGCCACCATCCCTGTTTACGGTGCAGGACTGGCTGGGAGAGTCTATTTTATGGTGGGGGAGAGAGAGAGAGATAGAAGGAGGGAGGGAGATTGAGAAAGTTAGGAAAAAAAGAGGAAGAGAGCAAGAGTTGGGAAGGAACTCTGTATGAACGGCAGGAGGGAGAGACGAACGGATCAATATAAGGACCGATAAACAAGTAAACGTAAAGGTAAACAGCTGAGGAAAAAGTCAAACAGATGACAGGTGAACAACAACACTTAATTGCCAAACAGTAAGATATATGAATCAAACATCATGACGCATGACCCAAACACAGTAGGGATCGAAATATTCACTTATCGATTATCAAATGTAGACGTTCTGAGTGATTACACTCGTGTATGTTTGTTTGTATGTGTATTACACTTAAGATGGCAAGCTTATTTGACAAACATTCCCAGACAAAGTTGATGCAAACCTAGTTTGAATATCATCACAGTATTCATCAGAACGGCACCCATTGCAGTATTCATTAGAACGGTACCCATCGCAGTATTCATTAGAACGGCACCCATCGCAGTATTCATCAGAACGGTACCCATCGCAGTATTCATTAGAACGGCACCCATCGCAGTATTCATTAGAACGGCACCCATCGCAGTATTCATCAGAACGGCACCCATCGCAGTATTCATCAGAACGGCACCCATTGCAGTATTCATTAGAACGGTACCCATCGCAGTATTCATCAGAACGGCACCCATCGCAGTATTCATCAGAACGGCACCCATCGCAGTATTCATCAGAACGGTACCCATCGCAGTATTCATCAGAACGGTACCCATCGCAGTATTCATCAGAACGGCACCCATCGCAGTATTCATCAGAACGGTACCCATCGCAGTATTCATTAGAACGGTACCCATCGAAGAATTCATCAGAATGGCATCCATCACAGTATTAACTAAGCCATTAATTAGAACAAGAGGGACTGTACAGTCTTTATTCACATCATTCACAAAAACTCAATGATTCTTCAATGATTCTTTATTTACAAGTTGTGGCCGTTTCTGAGGACCTTTCGTGAATGTGACGACTGAGGACCTTTCGTGAATTTGACGTCTGAGGACCTTTCGTGAATGTGACGTATACGAGGCGGGTGGAATGACACTCGTGTGCAATTTTAGTTTGTGTGTCATAGAGATTCCCTCATGTATCCAGTCCATTGAAGAGCCCAACGAAAAGAGGACAACGAAAGCAGAGGCGCGCACACAATTCTGAACACACACTTTCCGATCCCGTGAGTGTCCCTCCAATTGGAGCATATTTCATTTCCACATTGATCTGAAGTCCCATCTCAGAGGAGGATTTATTCCATCTATCATGTTTTGACCACTCCACACACAAGGTGCATATCTGCCGGGCGGTGTCTTATCATAGAGGCTCACTGATCCAAAAGCCATAAGATATTGATCCATGGAGAAGCAATGACGCGGAAGATCCCTGGATGGCCCACCATGATGGAAGAGCAAACATTGAGGAAGAGAGAAGGGATAACACTTTGAAGATCATGCTGTAGGAGAAGTAACGAGAGGAAGAGAGATGGATAACACCATGAAGACCATGCTGGAAGAGAAGCAACGAGAGGAAGAGTGCTGGGAAAAACACCAGAAGACCAACTTGGAAGAGCGAATCTTGAAAGTAACGGAGTGTGAAGAATAAAATGAACGCCATGCTTGAAAACACCTCTAGAGACCAGGAGAACGATAATTGCACCATGAAGATCTTGCTAGAATTCAGGAACTCGAAAGAAGGAGAACGTGAGGATAACCCATTGAAGATAACGCTAACAGAAAGCTCATCGCGAAAGAAACGGAGTGAGATGACAAGAAGACCAGGATGAAAGAGGATTCACGAGAGGAATGGACTCGAATTATGCTCTAAAAACCTCAGTCTCAAAGAGAAAGTCAAGAACTTGGTAAGACGAGGACTGTAGTAAAGATGAAATATGGGAATTAAATCAGGGACGCGGGATGAAAATGACGATGAATGTCGTATG
Organism: Cherax destructor; assembly: GCA_009830355.1. Classification (NCBI taxonomy): domain Eukaryota; kingdom Metazoa; phylum Arthropoda; class Malacostraca; order Decapoda; family Parastacidae; genus Cherax; species Cherax destructor. The sequence continues at coordinate 44,714 of WNWK01002929.1, forward strand.
AGAATGCATAATACAGTTTGAAAAAAAAAAACTGGAATCATAATGCATATCAGTGGGAGTATATACCGACAAGTATGCGAAAAAAAAAAAGACATGTGGTTTAAGACATTTTATTGAAAAGACGTCTCGTCCTGCAGGTACGTCAACAATTCTCGAGAGTGAGTAAAAAGAGCACAGAACTAGCAGAGAGACTTGAGGTGTAGTGTTAGGGTGAGTGATGATCAGTGTAGTAATGTTTCTCAGCCAAGTTGAAATATCGAAGTGTATAGTTAGGTGGATCAACAGGCTGACTTCAGTATTTCTCAGTATCGTTACGTGTAAAACAGCGGCATTCTAGTGAGACCAGGTACGTTTCACCCGTCTCTGAGAACTGAGACCTGAACTGAGAACTGAAACTGAGACCTTGTTGAAACATTTTCCCTGTAAAATGCCATAACGTATCTTATAAAGATAACATGTCTTGTTTGGTAAGTGGACACACATGCAACTAACATGACATTTTATTGTGGCAACGTTTCGCTCTCTAGGAGCTTTGTCAAGCCGTGTCTTATTAATATACAAGGCTGTCACTGGTATGGGTTTTCAGAGTTTTGATGAAAAATGGAGAAATTATACAAGGAAGATTGGAATTTCAGTAAGATGAAATAAGGCAGCCTGAAGGACTAGAACTGGAATATAGAAACCTAGAAAGCGTGAAGATTGACATTGGCATTACTAGGATTAGAGGGAGAAGAATTTCCTCCGGTTTCCGAAAATACGAAGGAAAATTTTGAGAAAATGGAACGTCGACAGATTCATGAAACAGGTCACAATAAATGGTCAGTAAAAAAATAAATAGTTATTTAACACTTACCTAGGTTAACCTAGCTTTACAGACTCCTTATACTTATGTTAATCATTATATTTACGAGGAAGCTCTGATCTGGGGAATGCGAGGTAATTAGGTTTGCTCCCAAAGTATTTATGCATAGGTAACTACCAATAACTCAAAAATATTTAGAAGGGTGACTTCGGACGGTCGGGATATCGTCGCCGCTGGAATAGTTTTGAACGACACACTCGTCGTTCACCCTGGACGACACACTCGTCGTTCACCCTGGACGACACACTCGTCGTTCACCCTGGACGACACACTCGTCGTTCACCCTGGACGACACACTCGTCGTTCACCCTGGACGACACACTCGTCGTTCACCCTGGACGACACACTCGTCGTTCACCCTGGACGACACACTCGTCGTTCACCCTGGACGACACACTCGTCGTTCACCCTGGACGACACACTCGTCGTTCACCCTGGACGACACACTCGTCGTTCACCCTGGACGACACGCTCGTCGTTCACCCTGGACGACACGCTCGTCGTTCACCCTGGACGACACACTCGTCGTTCACCCTGGACGACACGCTCGTCGTTCACCCTGGACGACACACTCGTCGTTCACCCTGGACGACACACTCGTCGTTTACCTGGACGACACACTCGTCGTTCACCCTGGACGACACACTCGTCGTTCACCCTGGACGACACACTCGTCGTTTACCTGGACGACACACTCGTCGTTCACCCTGGACGACACACTCGTCGTTCACCCTGGACGACACACTCGTCGTTTACCCGTTTACCCTGGACGACACACTCGTCGTTCACCCTGGACGACACACTCGTCGTTCACCCTGGACGACACACTCGTCGTTTACCTGGACGACACACTCGTCGTTCACCCTGGACGACACACTCGTCGTTTACCCGTTTACCCTGGACGACACACTCGTCGTTCACCCTGACGACACGCTCGTCGTTTACCCTGGACGACACACTCGTCGTTCACCCTGGACGTAACACTCGTCGTTCACACTGGACGACACACTCGTCGTTCACCCTGGACGACACACTCGTCGTTCACCCTGGACGACACACTCGTCGTTCACCCTGGACGACACACTAGTCGTTCACCCTGGACGACACACTCGTCGTTCACCCTGGACGACACACTAGTAGTTCACCCTGGACGACACACTAGTCGTTCACCCTGGACGACACACTAGTCGTTCACCCTGGACGACACACTAGTCGTTCACCCTGGACGACACACTAGTCGTTCACCCTGGACGACACACTCGTCGTTCACCCTGGACGACACACTCGTCGTTCACCCTGGACGACACACTAGTCGTTCACCCTGGACGACACACTAGTCGTTCACCCTGGACGACACACTAGTCGTTCACTCTGGACGACACACTCGTCGTTCACCCTGGACGACACACTCGTCGTTCACCCTGGACGACACACTAGTCGTTCACCCTGGACGACACACTAGTCGTTCACCCTGGACGACACACTAGTCGTTCACCCTGGACGACACACTAGTCGTTCACCCTGGACGACACACTCGCACTAACTTGATAAGTTAGCCTTTGGCTAACTTATCAAATTCTTTAATGTTTCCTGAGCTAACACACACACACACGCACACACACACACACACACACACACACACACACACACACAATGCAAGTTCTAAATCACACTAATTCGACACAGAAAGTGTTACAAAAACTGTTTAAACCAATAATCCTTATAGAGTTATCAGGCTGAACAACAGAACAACAACTGATAATCCCTTAACAACACACACACAGACAGGCTCTTGACAACACCCAAACAACAATAAACACTAACAACACAAAATAAGAGACGTCTGGCCCTTGCAGTTTTCAAGAACCCGATCCTCCTCGTGTCTTATATTTCCCAGAGTTTCTCTCTCCATAAACAAACTCAAATGTCTCATTTGTAAAATTGACAAGGAAAGTCGACCGCCTCCTCAAATTACATTTTCTCACCACCGTAAAATAAACAGAGGAGACAGGGTGTTACTGTTCAATTTTTCCTGCTCCGTGTTTGAAGCGCTAAACCCCTGTGAGTCATTCAGGGCAAGGAACGGTGAAGGTTCGAGCCTTCGTCCGCTAATCGCAAGGCAGACACTCTAGCTAATTTTACTCAGGTACCCTTTTAAATGGTCATGTATTGTATCGTTGGTAATGCCAAAGAAAGAATGTAGTGTATCTGTTTGGCTATTAGCAGACGGAGATTCGAGCCTTCTTCACTCCTTGCGCTAAATGATCCAGGCAAGTTGTACGCTTCTCATAAATAGTGTGTGTACTCATCTACTCGCTTACATGTGTTGCAGGGGTCGAGTCACGGCTCCTGGCTGTGTGTGTGTTTTATGAAACTGTACACATGTAAGGCTGTGAGGATATGAAATTGTACACGTACAGGTGTGTAAGTCTAAGACTTCAGATTTGTCTAGGTTTTGATGCTGTGAAATGGAGATGTTATGAAGAATATGGTTATATGAAAATATGAGGTCGGGAAGTTGAAAGATTGATAGGATTGTGAAGACGCAAGGTTTGGGAGGTATGAGGCCAGGTCTAGGACAGGGCAGCGGGGGCTTTATTCCCCAGAAGCATCCTTCAGGCATCCTTCAGATATCGTTCAGGTACAGGTTTGTGTTGTGAGGTTGTAAAGAAATTAGATCGAATAGAAATGACCCAAAATGGATGAATAATAGGCTCAAATATCTTTTAGGGCAGAAGAAAGGAATTTATAGGCGTATCAAAAGAGGTGAGGGTCATCTTATGAATCAGTATATTGACATTAAGAGGGACGTTAAAAGGGATAAGAAAAGCTAAGCGGGACTACGAAATTAAAGTTGCTAGGGATTCGAAAACTAACCCAAAAGTTTTTCCAGGTGTATAGAACAAAAGTTAGAGATAAGATAGGTCCCCTTAAAAATAATTATGGGTATCTTACTGACAAAGAGAATGAAATGTGCTCTATTTTTAATAATTATTTTCTCTCGGTTTTCACTCAGGAAGACACTAATAATATCCCAAGAATTAGGTATTTTAGTGGGCCTGAAGAAGATAAATTATGTAGTATCACAGTCACTAGCGAAATGGTTATCAAACAGATAGACCGTTTGAAGCAAAATAAATCGCCAGGCCCTGATGAGCTTTTTCAAGGGTTCTTAAGGAATGCAAAATTGAACTCTGTGAACCCTTAACTAACATTTTTAACCTATCTCTTCAAACAGGTGTAGTGCCGGATACGTGGAAGATGGCTAATGTAATTCCTATTTTTAAAGCAGGGGACAAGTCGTTACCATCAAATTACCGCCCAATAAGTCTAACATCAATTGTAGGCAAATTACTAGAGTCGATTATAGCGGATAACATAAGAAGCCATCTCGATAGGCATAATTTGATTAATGATACTCAGCATGGATTCACCAGGGCCGTTCCTGCCTAACTAATTTATTAACTTTTTCAGTAAGGCTTTTGAGGCAGTTGATAATGATAAAGAATTCGATATTGTTTATTTGGATTTTAGTAAGGCTTTTGATAGAGTACCACATCAGAGACTGTTAAAGAAAGTGGCTGCTCATGGCATTAAGGGAAAAGTGTTGTCATGGATCGAGTCATGGCTCACCAATAGGAAGCAGAGGGTGTGCATAAATGGGGTTAAATCGGAGTGGGGAACTGTAACAAGTGGCGTTCCTCAGGGATCGGTTTTGGGCCCGTTGTTGTTTATAATATATATAAATGACCTTGACGAGGGAATTTCTAGTTATATGAGCAAATTCGCTGATGACACGAAGATAGGTAGGATAATCGATTCAGACGTAGTTGTCAGTGAACTACAGGAGGATTTAGACAAACTCAATTCCTGGTCAGAAAAATGGCAGATGCAGTTCAATGTAGATAAATGCAAAGTTCTTAAGCTCGGGAGTGTCCATAACCCAACCACTTATAAGTTAAATAACGTAGAACTTAGCCATGCAGATTGCGAGAAGGACTTGGGGGTGATGGTAAGCAGCAACCTTAAACCAAGACAGCAATGCCTAAGCGTGCGTAATAAGGCAAATAGATTACTGGGATTTATATCAAGAAGTGTTAGCAACAGAAGTCCAGAGGTTATATTACAGCTTTATACATCATTAGTAAGGCCTCACCTAGATTACGCAGCTCAGTTCTGGTCTCCATATTACAGAATGGACATAAATTCGTTAGAAAACATTCAGCGTAGAATGACTAAATTAATACATAGCATTAGAAATCTTCCTTACGAAGAAAGATTGAAGACCCTTAAATTACATTCACTTGTAAGACGTAGAATTAGGGGAGACATGATCGAGGTATAAGAACATAAGAACATAAGAAAGGAGGAACACTGCAGCAGGCCTGTTGGCCCATACTAGGCAGGTCCTTCACAATCCATCCCACTAACAGAATATTTGCTCAACCCAATTTTCAAAGCTACCCAAGAAATAAGCTTTGACAATTCTACCCACTCATGCGCGAGTCCCACTCAAATCCAACCCCTCTCACTCATGAATTTATCCAACCTAAATTTGAAACTACCCAAGGTCCTAGCTTCAATAACCCTACTAGGCAGACTGTTCCACTCATCAACTACCCTATTTCCAAACCAATACTTTCCTATATCCTTTCTAAATCTAAACTTATCTAACTTGAATCCATTATTGCGGGTTCTCTCTTGGAGAGATATCCTCAAGACCTTATTTATATCCCCTTTGTTAATACCCATTTTCCACTTGTATACCTCGATCATGTCTCCCTCATTCTACGTCTTACAAGTGAATGTAATTTTAGGGTCTTCAATCTTTCTTCGTAAGGAAGATTTCTAATGCTATGTATTAATTTAGTCATTCTACGCTGAATGTTTTCTAACGAATTTATGTCCATTCTGTAATATGGAGACCAGAACTGAGCTGCGTAATCTAGGTGAGGCCTTACTAATGATGTATAAAGCTGTAATATAACCTCTGGACTTCTGTTGCTAACACTTCTTGATATAAATCCCAGTAATCTATTTGCCTTATTACGTACGCTTAGGCATTGCTGTCTTGGTTTAAGGTTGCTGCTTACCATCACCCCCAAGTCCTTCTCGCAATCTGTATGGCTAAGTTCTACGTTATTTAACTTATAAGTGCTTGGGTTATGGACACTCCGAGCTTCAGAACCTTGCATTTATCTACATTGAACTGCATCTGCCACTTTTCTGACCACGAATTAAGTTTGTCTAAATCTTCCTGAAGTTCTATGACATCTATGTTTGAATCAATTATCCTACCTATCTTCGTGTCGTCGGCGAATTTGCTCATATCACTAGTAATTCCCTCATCAAGGTCATTGATATATATTATAAATAACAATGGGCCTAAGACTGATCCCTGTGGAACACCACTTGTTACAAGTCCCCATTCGGATTTAACCCCATTTATGCACACTCTCTGCTTCCTATTGGTGAGCCATGACTCGATCCATGACAGCACTTTTCCCCCAATGCCATGAGCTGCCACTTTCTTTAACAGTCTCTGGTGCGGTACTCTATCAAAAGCCTTACTAAAGTCTAAATAAACAATATCGAATTCTTTATCGTGATCAACAGTAAGGCCTCACCTAGATTACGCAGCTCAGTTCTGGTCTCCATATTACAGAATGGACATAAATTCGTTAGAAAACATTCAGCGTAGAATGACTAAATTAATACATAGCATTAGAAATCTTCCTTACGAAGAAAGATTGAAGACCCTAAAATTACATTCACTTGTAAGACGTAGAATGAGGGGAGACGTGATCGAGGTGTACAAGTGGAGGGTGGGTATTAACAGGGGGGATGTAGATAAGGTCTTGAGGATATCTCTCCAAGGGAGAACCCGCAATGATGGTTCAAGTTGGATAAGTTTAGATTTAGAAAGGATATAGGAGAGTATTGGTTTGGAAATGGGGTGGTTGATGAGTGGAACGGCTGCCTAGTGGGGTTGTTGAAGCTGGGACCTTGGGTGGTTTCGGATTTGGGTTGGATGGATTCGTGAGTGAGAGGGGTTGGATTTGAGTGGGACTCGCGCATGAGTGGGTAGAATTGTCAAAGCTTATTTCTTGGGTAGCATTGAAAATTGGGTTGAGCAAATATTCTGTTAGTGGGACGGATTGTGAAGGACCTGCCTAGTATGGGCCAACAGCCCTGCTGCAGTGTTCCTCCTTTCTTATGTTCTTATGTTTTTAAAAAAGCTTTACTGAAAAAAGGTTAATAAATTAGATAGGCAGGAAGGGCCCCTCGTGAATCCATGCTGGGTATCATTAATCAAATTATGGTTATCTAGATGGCTTCTAATAATATCAGCTATAATTGACTCTATAATTTGCCTACAATTGAGGTCAGGCTTATTGGGCGGTAGTTTGACGGTAGTGACTTGTCCCCTGCTTTAAAAGCATTAGCCATCTTCCACATATCAGACACTACACCTGTTTGAAGAGATAAATTAAAAATGTTAGATATTGGTTCACAGAGTTCTATTTTGCATTCCTTAAGAACCCTTGCAAAAGCTCATCAGGACCCGGCGATTTATTTTGTTTCAGTCGGTCCAGCTGTTTCATAATCATTTCGCTAGTGACTGTGATATTACATAATTTATCTTCTTCTGGGCCTCTGTAAAAATTAATTACTGGGATATTATTAATGTCTTCCTGTGTGAAAACCGAGGAAAATAATTATTAAAAATAGAGCACATATCATTCTCCTTGTCAGTAAGATGCCCAAAGTTATTTTAAGGGGATTCTTATCCCTAACTTTTGTTCTATAAACCTGGAAAAAACTTTTTGGGTTAGTTTTGAATCCTAGCAACTTTAATTTCATAGTCCGTTTAGTTTTCTTATTCCTTTTTAACGTCCCTCTTAATGTCAGTATACTGATTTATAAGATGACCCTCACCTCTTTATGCGCCTATAAATTCCTTTCTTCTGCCCAAAAAGATATTTGAGCCTATTATTCATCCATTTTGGGTCATTTCTACTTGATCTAATTTCTTTATCGGATAAATGTTCTTTGGGCAGCCTGTATAGTGTTAAGAAAACTGTCATATTGATACCTCTCTTCTTCACCCCAGTCCACAGTTGATAAGTGTTCTCTAAGTCCATTATAATCTGCTAAGCGAAAATCTGGGACCATTACTGAATTATCCCTACTATCATACATCCATTCAATGCTAAAGGTAATTGACTTGTGTCTGGGCAGTTCCTCTGTAATTTCTAAATTATTAACAAGGGTTTCCTTGCTTGCCAGAACCAAGTCAAGTAGGTTATTTCCCCTTGTAGGTTCTTTACAAACTGCTTCAAAAAGCAATCCTGAACTACTTCAAAAAAGTCGTTAGATTCTAAATTCCCTGTCATGAAATTCCAATCAATCTGACTAAGTTAAAGTCCCTAAATTACTACGTTATCGTGTCTTGTGGCCTTAACAATTTCCCCCCAAAGTAGTCTCCCTTGTTCCCCTATCTAAGTTTGGAGGACGTAAATCACGCCTAAAATCAATTTTCACCCCCTCTGAAAATTCTATCCAGACAGACTCTGTATGTGTTAATTCAGACTTTATACCCGTTTTTATGCAACAATTTAAATGATCACGGACATAGAATGCCACCCCACCCCCTTTCCCGATACTTCTGTCTACTTGGAACAATTTAAAACCCTGAATGTGACATTCGGCAGGCAAGTCCCGATTTTTCATATTAAACCAGGTCTCAGTTATTGCAAAAACATCAATATTACCCGTACTTGCAACTAATCTCAACTCGTCCATCTTATTCCTAGCACTACGACTATTGGTGTAATATATATTTAGAGACCCTCCTTTCTCTTTACCCTTCCTGCTCATCTCTGTTTTCCACTATACCTATTACTGTCCTTGTCATCTAGTGTCACTAGCTTTCCACTATCCACCTTATTCTGCCTATTACTAGTTCTCCTACAACTTATAATATTACTACACTGGGACTTCTCTGTTTCCCCCCCAAAACCCATACCACTAACTATTTCTAGTTTAAAGCCCTAACAGCTCCCTCCACTGCAGTTGCCAGTGCCCCACCCCCCGACCTGGATAAGTGAACCCCATCCCTGGCATACATGTCATTTCTGCCATAGAAGAGGTCCCAGTTGTCAATGAATGTTACTGAATTTTCCTTACAGTATTTGTCCAGCCAGCAATTGACACCAATTGCCCTGGACAGCCATTCATTTCCAACTCCTCTCCTTGGCAAAATACCACATATGACAGGGTTCCCACCCTTCTTCCTAATTATGTCTATTGCTGACCTAAACCTGCTAGTCAGGTCCTCACTCCTACGTCTGCCAACATCGTTGCCTCCAGCACTGAGACAGATAATGGATTGCTCCCATTACCTCTCATGATGTCGTCAGACGGCTAACAATATCCTCCATCCCAGCCCCAGGAAAGCAAACCCTCTGTCTCCTACTCCTATCAATCAAACAGAAAGCCCTATCCATGTACCTAACCTGACTGTCCCCAACAACAACAATGTTTTTACCTTCCTTTGTGTCTTTCGTTGACGCTCCCAAGTCGACTCACATTCATGGTGCACGGAATGGGTTCGATGTTTCCACAACATTCTCCTGGGCTTCGTTGTTTTCCTCTCCACCTGTCCTCTTGAGCCTTAACTTTGTCCCATGCGTTTTGCCAAGTGGAAAATGGGTATTAACAAAGGGGATATAAATAAGGTCTTGAGGTTATCTCTCCGAGAGAACCCGCAATAATGGATTCAAGTTAGATAGTTTGATTTAGAAAGGATATAGGAAAGTATTGGTTTGGAAAAGGGTAGTTGATGAGTGGGAACAGTCTGCCCTAGTAGGTTATTGAAGCAAGGACCTTGGGTAGTTTTAAATTTAGGTTGGATAAATTCATGATGAAAGGGGTTGGATTTGATTGGGAATTGCACATGGTAAATAAAATTATCAAACATTTCTTGGGTAGCATTGAAAATTAGGTTGAACAAATATTCTGTTAGTGGGATGGAATGTGAAGGACCTGCCTATGTCGTGTCAGTATCATATATACCGTGAATGTATCTTCCCTTTTATACAGCTGGTCCCTTTGCGTGTGACGTCACGGTACCCGCTGACGTCAGAGGCTCAGCGTGTGCCAGCCTCTAGGCACTCTTCCTCACTAACCCTTAGACCACAGGCGAGACAGGCGGGTGGCTGGATTTTCCTTCACTTACGTAAATATACCGTAACCATAACAAGGAGTATTTTTACCTCCTATATCTCTCCCAAGACCCACGGAATGTATGGGAAAGGGCTGGTGCCTCCTTTTTATGTTCTTTGTTCTTTTATCAGACAAGGGTTTTTTTGTTAAATAAAAGATTTAGGGGCATGGTTTTTTCATGCTCTGATCCCTGGGGCCGGGGATCGGGCCCGGGGCGGTCCCCCACCTCCGGGGTGGAGAGCCAGGACATGTAGTGATTTTGG